>JAOVVH010000035.1:10610696-10621773 GCA_028566435.1 Scorpiodoras heckelii | reverse complement strand
CACAGAACGGCCTGGACCGGGAATCGAACCCGGATCGTCTTGCTGTGAGGCGACAGTGCTGACCACTACACCACCGTGCCGCCAGCATATAAACAGTATAAAGTAAATAAGGAATTACATGATATTTATAGAGCACATTTAAAATAACGTCCCTTGAACAAACTGCTGTACAAAGTGCTATATATAAATCTAATAAATTAATCAACCCCAGGGGGAGGTTATAAATGAATAAATCAATAAACTTTAAATAAGCAACTTTATTTATTGTTTGTCTTCTTATTGTTTGTTTGCTTCAACATGTTTTAACAACATTCTTTTTTCATTAACTATACCGACAGTACATTAAATATATTTTTTCTACATAGCTTTACACACACAAAAATTGAGTTAATATTTATCAATTTATATATATATATAGCCATAACATTAAAACCACTGACAGGTGAAGTGAATAACACCGATGTTCTGTAAAACTTTCCACTATTTGTGATACTTTTCTCCCTGTACTGGTGTTAAAGAGTATTTCATTATTTTCTTATTTATAACTCCGCATAAACTATGCACTTATGCCGTATTGTGTAATCTTACTCTTATTTTAGTTCATTTATAGTTAACATTCAGGTGCTGATTGGATCTTAAGCGGCCACAGCAACATAGGACAATGGCAGACAGATTATCATGGAGGTAGGGAATGTGCTGGTTTCTGTGTGTGACCCAAGCATTATGTGCAGGATTATAATATTTTCCTGTAGTATTTAATTTATTTAATTCCAGCTATTGTTTGATTGGTTAGTTTATTCACATGACAGGGGCAGATCATAGTTCATGATGTAATCAGGAAAAGTATTAGATGTTACATGCCATGTGGTCAGTTTACAGCTCCAGCTGACTCATCATTCTCTTCTGCTGTTTGTGCCTTGGAAAAGTATCGCTTGTGAGTTATTTTTTGTTTACATTTAACTATAATTTAGCACAAGTGCCTTTGATATAAGTTAGACTTAAATATGTACATGTTATATTTATGTTTACATGGAAATGTTGCCAATTTCAAGTTATAAATGACAGTTATTTGCTCTGTTTGTAAGGTATATGGCTATAATTGGGCGGCACGGTGGTGTAGTGGTTAGCACTGTTGCCTCACAGCAAGATGATCTGGGTTCAATTCCCGGTCCGGGCCGTTCTGTGTTGAGTTTGCATGTTCTTCCCGTGCTTGTGTGGGTTTTCTCTGGGTACTCCGGTTTCCTCCCACAGTCCAAAGACATGCATGTTAGGTTGATCAGTCACTCTAAATTGCCCGTAGGTGTGAATGTGTGCGTGAGTGTGTGTTGGCCATGCGATGGCCTGGCGACCTGACCTGTGCACCCTGCCTTCGCCCGATGACGCTGGGATTGGCTCCAGCCAAAGATAATGAATGAATGAATGGATATCATTTGAAAGTCATTTGTATAATATTCATTGTAGCTGTTATTTATGTTTGTGAATATTCTCTTCCTAGCATTTAGTAGTCTAACTGGCACTTTCTTTCTGTATGATTTCAATTTTACAAAATAGTTTCAAGAAAAATGAAGACAACAGTAAACATTTAATTTTACTCCAGCTTCTGATTTTTCCTTGGAATTTGTTAGCTATCTGTCAATTTATGTAAAGACACACACACACACTGAGGACAGAATGAATATGCATATGGGGCTGAGTAGCTGCAGACCAGTCAGAGTGCCCATGCTGATCTCCATCCACTGCCAAAAGCACCTACAATAAGCACGTGAGCATCAGGACTGGACCATGGTGCAATCGACGAAGGTGGCCTGTTCTAGTGAATCGGGTGTTCTTTTACATCATGTGGACGGTCCAGTGCGCATATATGTCGATAACCTGGGAAAGAGATGGCACCAGGATGCACTATGGGAAGAAGGCAAGCTGGTAAAAGCAGTGTGATGCTCTGGCCAATGTTCTGCTGGGAAACCTTGGGTCCTGGCATCCACGTGGATGCTACTTTGACACTTACCACCTACCTAAACATTGTTCTAGATCAAGTACTCCCCTTCACCACCAACAGTATTTCCTAATGGCAGTGACCTTTTCCAGCAGGATAACACTGAAAAAAAAAAATTTGTTCAAGAATGGATTGAGAAACATGACACACTGTTGACGTGGCTTCTGAATTCAACAGATCTCAATCTGTGGAATGTACTGGACAAACAAGTCTGATCCATGGAGGACCAGCCCTTGAACTTCGAAGATTTGGAGCATTTGCTGTTAATATCTTGGTTCCAGATACCACAGGACACCTTCAGAGGTCTTGTGGAGTCCAAGTCTTGACGAGTCAGACATGTGTTTTGGTGGCACAAATGGGACAAAATACACAACGTGGTTTTAATGTTAAAACTGATCAGAGCAAATATCTCTCCTTTCTCTGTCTTCTTTCCCAAACTTCCTCTTTGCGTTACAAATATTTTTTTGAAACCGCTTCCTGGTTTGAAGGAGGTTGCGCTTCAGTGTGTGTGTGAGAACACACCGCGTTCATGCGCACTTACCTACTTGTTTACTGTTTAGTGCGGAAGTAGCAGGTTTGGTATCGAGTGTAGAGTCTCTGTGCCACTATCCATTCAAACGAGCAGGACTGAGGGACGTCCTGCACTATTTTACTATTTAAATACCTGCAGCTAAAGCAAACATCTCGACTGTCTCCACTAACGGTTTGTCTTTATCTCACACTGTTTCGACCAGTAGTCTTGTTTACTGTATATTCAGTGTTAATGTTACACTTCAGTATCTTCTTGGTTTTTTTTTTGCATTGAAATTTACATACTAAGTTCAAACTTGGTTAAAGGTGGCACCTAAAATCTATTTTTTTATCCATGCTAATAAATGTGAATGAAATGTGTTACTTAAATTGCTATCAGCCCAGAAATAAAATAGCCCACTTTAAAAATAGCACATGAAAAAGTAGAGTATGACTTTAATACTTTCAAAAGTGTCTTTCAAAATAAGTTACATTTTATATAAGAAGTATACACCGTTAGTAAAATACAGTTTAGTATTGTTTACCTCTAACTGAAGTATGAGGAAAAGTCACTGAACAATAAAAAAAAAAAAAAAAAGTAGCAAAGATAACTTTCTATCCATTTAAGAATCAATTTCCTGGTAGAGCCTTAAGAGCTTACTTCCTTATTATTACCAAGAACTGATCGTCAGTCAGGTTTATTATTGCACT
Source organism: Scorpiodoras heckelii (assembly GCA_028566435.1). Lineage (NCBI taxonomy): Eukaryota > Metazoa > Chordata > Actinopteri > Siluriformes > Doradidae > Scorpiodoras > Scorpiodoras heckelii. Next base: position 10,618,559 of record JAOVVH010000035.1, on the reverse strand, counting down.
GATTTATTATTTCATGTATTTCTGACTGAAAGCGGTGTCGTCTCTGTGATCACAGGAGATGCTCTGAGTCTCCTCCACAGCTGGTTACTTCTGAGCAAGCCAGTGAAGGGAAGAGAAGAGTGATGGCCGGAGAGAAGGGTTCTCCAGACGAAACACACTCTTCCCGAGTCATCCGGGTGGTGTTTCTGGCTCTTCTCCTGGACCTACTGGGCTTCACAGTAATCCTCCCCCTTCTCCCGTCCATCTTAGAGCACTACAGTCAAACAGGGGTATGATTTCTCTTTTCTTAATTGCTCCGTTTAGGAGAACGCCTGGTTAGGTGGTGTTACTAATGTATACATGTTTCGTGTTGTGTGTAAAGTGATTTTTTTTTAAGGATTGTGTTTGCATCACAATGTCCCCCGAACCAGTCATTTCTATGGGTTTTATAATGGATAAAGAAGTAAAAAATATTTTAAAAGAAATTTTGCATATAATCTTCTGATGCCAGAAAGGATTTTTTGCATTAACTGTATATATTAGCGTGGCTCAGTTGGGGGTCTGGGATTCAGCAAGTGTAGAGGAAGTGTACTAATTTATACGAGTCATGACAAACGCACCAGACTTTCTATGCAATGATATAATGTGTTATGGTTGCGAACCTTTTGGAAGATTTTTACAAAAATAAAATATGTTTAAAAGCTTTTTTTTTTTTGGATTAAACATTAGATAAAATATATCAAAGGATTTTTTTTTATTAAGTCAGATTCAGGATCTAGTGTTCTAGCTTTAAGTTTATGTACTTTTTCACACTTCATTGCATACATATGTTACATTTCATTGTTTGCACCATACCTTAATATTATTATTTTTTATTATTTTTACTCTTTTATTATTTTATTGCTGCTGGTCTGTTTGTGAGCTTTCAAACAAAAGTTGTTTAACTACAATGACAATAGTCTTATCTCTTATCTTATTATCTTATGCTTTTTTATATTAGCTTTGCTCTGAGTAAACTGCCACTTAATGTAAATATTAAAAGCAACACAAATTTCACGTATTGATACTTGACCTCTGAACATTTTTTGCCTTTTTTCCTTTACTTGTTGAAACAGGATAGTGTGTATCTGTCACTACAAAGCATTGTGGACTGGTTCAGGGGCACTATAGGAGTTCCTTTGGAAAGAAAATACACTACTGTACTTTTTGGAGGTAGTATATCTACACACATGTTTGAGTTTCTAGTCAGTCATCTCCCAAGCAGCTTGTGTCCCAGAGTGAATGAATAATAATTATTATTTATTTTGGTTTTTTTTCCCTTCTCAGGTCTGATTGGCTCACTCTACTCATTGTTGCAGTTCATTTTCTCTCCTGTGATAGGAGCCGCATCCGATCAGCATGGCAGAAGACCGTTGCTACTTTTAACTACTGTGAGAAGAGTAGACATTAAGGAGTGATTGTCCTGTGAGTAAATTTCCTCACCTTGACGTGAAAATTAATTCATTAATCCATGTTGTCTAGGTGGGGTTGATTTTCTCCTACATCCTGTGGGCTGTGTCTCACAGCTTCAGTGTTTTTCTTCTGTCTCGTGTGGTGGGAGGAATCTGTAAGGGCAACGTCAGCCTCTGCACTGCTGTTGTTGCAGACTTGCCTTGCCCTAAAGCAAGAAACAGAGGAATGGTGAGTCGTTAGTTTAATTACAGCTGTGTGTGTGTATTCAGGATTTTGGAGGTGTTCGTGTGGTTGGTGTGACGACTGACCTGTTCATTTTTGTGGTGTTTTCACACTAGGCAATGATTGGTGTTGCCTTCTCTTTGGGCTTCACTCTGGGCCCGTTAATGGGAGCTTACTTTGCACTGAGACCAGTGGATGTTGAGTTGTTTTATCAAGGCCCTGCTCTACTGGCAGTTCTCTTCTCTGTAGCAGACTTCTTGTTCATTTTTCTCATGCTTCCAGAGACTTTGCACAAGGCAAGAAAATAAAACATATGATTGTAATTTTCCCATGCACTAACATGAACCATGGTAAAGTAAATAAAGAAAGCTGATCATAATTTTGGTGGATACACAATACTCCAGTTATGAGTCATATTTACAAAAAGCTGTTTTGTTTCGTTTAATGTAGGGCACCTCAGAGCCCACAGGTGTTCAGGAAGTAGGAGACCTGCTCAACCCAGTGGCCCTTTTTAACTTCTCTGCAGTCACAAGAACAAAGGAACCGTCCTCTACACAACGTAAGCTGTGCACTGTACATTTATATCCCATGTCCGTAGCTTGTTCATGTTGTCTAATAGCTCCTTGTCCTGATTGCAAAATAAGACTGAGATTCAGCACAAAGATTATTGAATTACCTTTTTTATTAATGACTTTTTCTGCCATATTCTTTTGTCTGATTTGATGTGGGTACTGTGCCATGAAAAAGTTTTTGCCCCTTCCCTATTTCAGATCATCCAATTAATCTTAATATAAGATAAAGACAACATGAGTAAAAACACAATGCAGCTTTTAAATGATTATTCCATTTAATAAAGATAAAGATTTGTTCAAAACCTGTATCACCCATGTGAAAAAGTAATCGTCCCCCTAAACTTAATAACTGGTTTGCCACCCTTGGCAGTAACAACTGCAATCAAATGTTTGCAATAACTTGCGATGAGCCATTTTTGCCCTGTGACTTTCTTATTGTGGAATCGTGTACATTTATTCAAATGAGGCCTGCAGGTTTGAAGATGTTTGTCTGGGTTCTTTTATGACCTCCTGGATGAGCTGTTTATGTGCTCTTTGTGAAATTTGGGTAGCCCGGCCACTCCTGGGAAGGATCACCACTGTTCCAGGTTTTCAGCATTTGTGGATACTCGCTCTCACTGTGGTTCACTGGAGTCCCAGAGCCTTAGCAAAGGCTTTGTAGCCCTTCCAAGACTGGTAGATTTCAGTGACTTTGTTTAGCATCTCTATTCAAATTTCTTTAGAACATGGCATCATGAGCTGCTTTTTGAGACCGGTCGGATAGTAATCAAGCCTGGGTGTGATTAGTGAAATTGATCCCAATAGCCAATTGCATTTACCGGTAGTTAACTGGTTGATTTGGTATCTATGGGGAAATTATTTTTTCACAAGGGTGATATAGGTTTTGAATAAATTTTTAACTTCAATAAATGGAATGATTATTTATAAGCTGCCTTTTGTATTTATTCATGTTGTCTATATGTTATATTAAAATGAGTTTGATGATCTGAAATATTGAAATGTGACAAATTAGCAAAAATAGAAGAAACTGGGTAGGGGGCAAATAGGTGAAAATTGTGTATACACTTTATGAAGTAAACAGTTACAGAAATGCCGAAACCCAGTGTGGTTTTACTTTTTTTTTCTTGTTATTGCTACATTAGGAATGCGCAACCTTAAAGTGCTGGGCTTGGTGTATTTCACATACCTCTTCCTTTTCTCCGGTCTTGAGTTCACACTGAGCTTCTTAACCCATCAACGCTTTCAGTTCTCCAGGTAAGCTTTAATCGAGATAAAACTCTCCCAAATATTCCCAAACTACAGCCATGTGAAACCCTGGAATATTAAGAAGGTCCATTGTGAATTCATTGTTTTTGATCATTCTGGTCCTATTTGTCTATTCAGCCGTGGCAACTGGTGCTAAATAGTTGAAAATTGATTTTAAAAAAAAACAAAACTGAAAATCAAACCGTCAGTAATGCAAGATTGAGTCTAATTGTTAATTTGCAGTTGACAGGTGATATAACCATGAATCACCTAGCTAAAAGTGGAATAAGGTACCAACAATCAGAAATTAACCAAAGTTTTGAAAACATTTTTTAATAAAATGTGTAGTATGACTAAATTTACACATTTTTTCTTTCATGATTATTTAGCAATATATAATTCACTTACTTTTAAAATATAACTAGCCTTTCTTCTTCGGAATGGGGGGCATGGCTGCTATACAGTATAAATTTATTTTGTACATCCTACACTAACACACCTATACAATTGTCATGACGGACAGCTGACTTGATCGGCATTGGAAAAAAAAAAGCCAAGATAAGCATTTCTTTTTCTCAGCATGCAACAGGGGAAGATGTTCTTCTTCATTGGCATCACCATGGCAGCATTCCAGGGAGGATATGCACGCAGGATCCAACCAGGTCAGCAGATCCGGACAGTCCGCATGGTACGTCTCAGAGTGCAGCACCATTCCTCCTTTTCAGCATCTTTTGTTCATCTTTGTAGATTGAAACTGTTATACAGTATAATATTAAATGTGGGTTTATTAGTGAAAAACATCAGCCAAAAAAGCAGCAGTTGTTTTTTTGTGTGTGGAGGCATGTTCTGTGGTACTTTGTTTCAAGGCACAACCAATCAAAAGATTAGTTTAAAATAAAAAGATTAAAATCCATCTAACATCTTATATTACCTACTCTTTCTAGCACTTCTTGGTGTGAGAGTTATAGGAGTAGTAGAAGTTAAAGAAGTTCTGTATGTCCCAAGTCCCAAAGGAATAATCATTGTCATGTCAATGACGTGTTACTTCTAAATCAGATTTTAATGTTTTCAGGCGATATTATTACTCATTCCTGCCTTCATACTCATTGGGATAGCATGGAATTTAATAGTCCTCTACATCAGCCTGTTTCTGTATTCTTTTGGTAAGCATTAGCTATTTTTTATGATTCATTTTTGAGAACTGACATTTTACTGGAAAAGAAATAGCTCATCTCACCAACTGCATGCTTTCTGCTCCTCTCCAGCGGCTGCCATTGTTGTGCCGTGTCTTTCAGCACAAGTATCTGGGCATGGTGAGCAAGAGTTCTCCCAACTGTTTTAATTATTAACACCTACAGATAAATATCTTCCCGTTATCCATCTTGTTAATTAAAAAATATTTTTTAAAAAGTATAGTGTTTGTGGCCTACATGTTGTCTTGTAGCTGAATAAGTAACAGTTTGTCTCCTATTTTGATTGCACTAGGCACAGCGAATCAGAAGGGTACAGTGATGGGGATCCTGCGTAGTCTTGGTGCACTGGCCCGAACACTGGGTCCAGTTGTGGCTTCGTCAGGTGACTAATCACATTTCAGTTTGCATGTAGTTAAACAGAATAAGGAGAAGCCTTTTCTCTTACTCCTGTAGCATACAGTTTTACTGCTAGCACTGCAGGAATGATCTAACCCATTTACATGTATTACTGGTAGTATAGATCATGTTTAGCCGTTTTTTTAGTTGACCATTTCCTGGTCTAGATCATTTACAAAGGCGTATGTGTCATTCTTTGTATTTAGGCACTTTTTGATATTTCCTTTGCAGTGTACTGGCTTGCTGGAGCTGAGATGTGCTTTATCATCAGTTCGGCTTTATTTATTGCCCCGTTGATGTTACTGAGCCGACTAGAGCAACACAAAGAGGACTAGGAACATTCAATGCAGCTTTTACTGGAAATACCCTTTGCAAATTCTTTATACTGTGTAGTGTGGGGTACCTCAAGTATGTGGTACAGATATAATATTTTCTACTTTCCTTTTTTATATACTGTACATGTTTACACAACAAAACTTTTATAGTATGATATGACTTGAAAAGACTGCAATGCAATATGACAATGACATGGTTTTGTTACACTATAGGTCTGCACTACATATTCATTCATTTTGATTGCTACAATGAAAACCCTTTGTAACTCTGTAACATGGACAGTTTTGTATTTTCTAAATGTGGTAGGAACCATGTAGCCATCAGGCATTTGGTTGCATTTATTTGGCAACTACCAGGGTAATGAAAATAGTCTGATGTTGTGAAAAGTTTATGAGAAAATGTTTTATTCTCGCAGGATTATCTGGTCACATGTAAACCTGCAAACCGGACATCATCATAAAGTTTGTAATTCCACCTCTTTTCAGTGAATCGGGTCATTTTCCTCAGCTCACCAAATAAAGAAGCTTTTAAATGGTTTGCTGGAATTTTCTTCTTTGGTGAGAGCTGTTTTTTCAAATAACACACGTGTGCATGGTGTCCCATTCAGGCTGTATTTACAGCTTGTGCCGAGCATTACCGGGAAAAGCTCTGAGTCAATAATAATCTTGACCAGGATAAGGCACATACTGAATTCTTTAGTGTGAAGAATTCACACTAACAAACAGTTTAGATGTTGAAACAAGGTTTCCATGCAGTCATTTCAAAACTATGCTGCAAGAGTAAAGGCACTGGCTACAAATAAGGAAGTCTTAAAAGAAGTTTACAAAATTGTGAAGTTTAGGCTTCACAACGATCTACTAGTTTGTGGTGCATCAAGTCTGTACCAGAAGCATGTATATGGAAGAATAAGAAGAAAATGCAGGTATAATGAATTATCTCATCTTTCCAAAATGATTATTTTATCCTTATTATATTAACTATATCCTGGAAGATGATATTTTATTTAAGGACGATTGTAAAAGGATTGAAAATAATCTAAGTGTATATACATATACACAAAATGCATTCGGACATTCAAGTTTTCCCCCCATCATTCTGCTCTCAACACCCCATAAAGACACAGTGAAAACAAAATGTTAGAAAGTTTTGCAAATTTATTGGAAAGGAAAAATCAAAATATTGCATTGACATAATTATTCAGGCCCTTTACTAGCTACTTGGTTGAATCACCTTTGGTAACGATTACAGCCTCCAGTCTTCTTGGATATGATGCCACAAGGTTTGTACACCTGGATTTGGGGATTTTCTGTCATTCTTCTCTGCAGATCCTTTCAAGCTCTGTCAGGTTGGATGGGGCCCGTCGGTGGACAGCCATTTTCAGGTCTCTCCAGAGATGTTCGATTGGGTTCAAGTCAGGGCTCTGGCTTGGCCACTCAAGTACATTCACATAGTTGTCCCTAAGCCACTCCTGTGTTGTCTTGGCTGTATGCTTAGGGTCATTGTTATGTTCACCTTCCAACTTTCAGCCCAGTCTGAGGTTCCGAGTGCTCTGGATAAGGTTTTCTTTAAGAATATCTCTGTACTTTTGCTTCATTCAGCTTTCTCTCAACCCTGACCAGTCACCCTGTGCCAGCTACTGAAAAACACCCCCACAGCATGATGCTGCCACCACCATGCTTCACTGTAGTGATGGTATTCAGGTGATGAGCAGTGCCTGGTTTCATTCAGACATGATGCTTAGAATTGAGGCCAAAAAGTTCAAACCTGATTTCATCAGACCAGAGAATCTTGTATCTCACAGTCTGAGAGTCCTTTAGGTGCTTTTTTGCAAACCCCAGGTGGGCTTTCATGTGTCTTTTGGCCACTCTGCCATAAAGTCCATATTGGTGGAGTGCTGCAGTGATGGTTGACCTTCTGGAAGTTTCTCCCATCTGCACACAGGAGCTTTGTAGCTCAGCCAGAATGATCATTGTGTTCTTGGTCACCTCTCTTGCCAGGGCCCTTCTTCCCTGATTATTTAGTTTGGTGGGGCGGCCAGCTGTAGGAAGACTCCTGATTGTTCCAAACTTCTTCGATTTAAGAATTATGGAGGCCGCTGTGCTCTTGGGAATTTTCAGTGCAATAGAATTTTTTTAGCCTTCTTTTTTTGTTGAACTGGCAGTCTTGATCATGCACCTGGCATTATGGATTCCCAGAAATACCAGGCCATTTTAAAGAGGAAAGTGATGCCTTCTGTTGACAAAGAAAACCTTGGTGATCAATGGACTTTCCAGCAAGACAACGATCCCAAGCACACCTCCAAGTCAACCAAAGCTTAGTTGAGAAAAAGATCCTGGAACGTCCTGGAGTGGCCTTCTCAGTCACCAGATTCAAATCTGATTGTAACATTGCTATATACAGGGGTTAGACAATGAAACTGAAACACCTGGTTTTAGACCACAATAATTTATTAGTATGGTGTAGGGCCT
>JAOVVH010000035.1:10516990-10530530 GCA_028566435.1 Scorpiodoras heckelii | reverse complement strand
ACTGTTTACTGCACTTTATAGTGTTTTCTTTTATGTAGAAACACCTTCATTATTTTTGAAGGCATCTTTGCTTTACAAAAGCATCTGACTTCTGCATCGTACTGTACAGTAATTAGCTGTTAAGTTTTATTGAGTGTCTTGGAGAATCTGCCACAGCTCTTCTGGAGACTTTGACTGTCACACTTACTTATTTTATTGCATGTAAAACCCAGCAGCCTTCATTATGTTTTTTGTCTGAAAAGTGGTCTGTTATGTGGTCTTTTTGTACTGACTCAATAATGTTGAACTTAAAAAAAACATTAATAACAAAAGTTGTACCTAAAAACAATAGCGTGCCTAAGACTTTTGCACAGTTCTGTATATGCATATGAATGTGTATATTAATATGTACTGTATATGTATAGGAATTTGTATGTTAATATGCATATGTATATGAATTTGTATGTTAATATGCATATGTATATGAATTTGAATGTTAATATGTATATGTATATGAATTTGAATGTTAATATGTAAATGTATATGAATTTGAATGTTAATATGTATATGAATATGAATTTGTATGTTAATATCTATATGTATATGAATTTGTATGTTAACAGGTATATGTACAGTACATGCACATGTATTTATCAGTACTTTGCACATTCCAGTTTCTCTGCAAAAGTTTTTTTTTTAATCTTATTTATTTCAAGGTGTAGAACTGATATCAGTAATGGGCTGAACTAACTTGTCTTGCAGCCATTCCACAACATTAAATAACTATAAACTTTTCATTAATTATTAAAAAATGCCATCATTGGCAAATTGCTGTTACGTAATCATGACACCACCTAAATGTTGATGATGATAATAATGATGATTATTATTATTGTTATTATTATTATTAATTATTATTATTATTATTAGCATCCAATGAAAGAATACCCAGCCTGTTTTATTCTTTACATACAAATTTAAGTATTTGTGCATTGTGCAACTGAGTCAAATGGAGCATGTGTCATTTGAGAAACACTGAGAAAAGCACCTAATCAGGTAAGCTAGATATACAAGTAGGCCTTATCCTTGAAGGTATAAACAACATACTTATACATATTCACATATATATATTAGTGCTGTCACGCGATTAATTTTTCAAATTGCGTTAATCGTGGTTTTAACGCACATTGTGATTTGTGTTGTACATGCAGGTCGACATTGTAGGACCATTGAAAATGTTGCCGTTTATTACTGGTCTGTTTTAAGAGAAACGACTGTTGAATTTTGTCTCATTATTCACTTGACTTTATTTGATAAAGGTGAAATATTAAACATAATTGACGTCTTTTCATTTTTTTAAATAAAATTTTTTTTTGTCTTTCGTTCATCTGATATACTGATTAGTGTTGGAGTTTAATTAAAGGCATCGATTCGCCAATTAGAGTAACACAGCACATTGCAACCAAAACATACATTAAAAAGTATAAAATAAAAATACATCACCCACAGTTCATAGACGCTTCATCACATTTATTTCAAAAGTGCCTAAAGCATATAAAATAAGTCTGAACAGTGCTGTTTATCATGCTAAATACAGCCGGGTGCTAAATACAGGCGGGTGCTGTCACAACCAATCAGCTGTCCGCTGTTGATGGCGTTGCAGGGCGTTTCACATAGAGCCGTTTTAGTGATCGAGTTCCCTATAAAGTGCCCTTAGGATTCTGTACCTTGTACTTTGTGTAGGGAGCAAGTATACATAACTAGGGACACTTGCGATTGGAATGCAGCCTAAAACGAGTAACATAACGCTCAATTACGGCGCCGCTGGTTTGTATAATGTAGCAAATATTTAATCTGTGTAAATTTTTTTAGTGGCGTAATTTTTTTTTATCGCGATTAATTCTTTAACGCGTTAACGCATTCATTAATGTGTTATTTTGACAGCACTAATATATATATACATATGTATGTATGTATGTATTATTACTATATGTCATTACATTTAGGATAATCTAAGGATATAAGGAATATTCTGTTGATCTTTTTTGATTATTCGATTAGTTTGGTCTAAAAAATATCAGAAAATGGTGAAAATGTTGATCGGTGTTTCCCAAAGCTCAAGATGATGTCCAATGTCTTGTATTGTCCACACCCCAAAGATGTTCAGTTTATTGTCAAGGAGGAGTAAAGAAACCAGAAAATATTAAAATTTAAGAAGCTGGAATCAGAGAATTCTTAATTATTATTATTTATTTTTAAATTATTCAAACTGATTAATTGAAAAATCAAAAATAGTTGTAGATTAATTTAATAGTTGACAATCAATTAATCGATTAATTGTTGTAGCACTAATTACATTATTATTGCATTGCATTAATTTAGATTATATTCTGTATGATTAATATTATAACTCATGTCGGACTTAATGGCCTCTGACTTCTCAGAGGTTCACTCTGGGTTAACCTACAGTATGTTGTACATCTTAATAGTAAAAGTAACACAAATCTCACTACAGGTTAAAGACATTATAAGACAGGATGCTATTAATAATGATTTCTACAAAGACATGAAGCTAGAAATGAATCACACACAAAGAATTCTATGTAACTAGGCCAGGAACAAATTTCACGTTTTGTTCTTGGTGTAAATTATTACTGCATTTCTCAGTCTGACTCCCTCAAGGTCAGTTCTCCCAATGTAAGAATATGGTCTTAATTTATAAGCAGTATTAGAAATTAATTTATAACAGTAACAATTTATTAATTATGTATTAATAAAACAAATATTTATTAGTTTATTAAATAATTTATAATAATAATATAATAATTAATCATTACAAAATGTGAACATGTTTATCAAATTATTATATAACAACTAGGATGAAAATATGCAAAAACATGCTCTATAATCAAAAACCTTTTTTTTGTGTGTGTTAATATGTTATTGCTTTTGTGGCAGACTTGGTAAAGCTGCTGACATGACTTTTGGAGCAGAGTTTATATAATACTGATAAAAGAATGGTCTAAAAGCTGCAAAGAAGGCTGAGCTTTCAACACCAGCTAAATTAGCTTATCAGTTAAGCTAGTCTCTACATGAGGGCTCAGGCAGTGAGACAGAAATAGACAATGGAATACACCTTTGTCTGAATATTAATATTCAAAGATGTGCAATTTTAGTAGCTTTATGATATATGACCTGTGTATCAAAAATGATTCATTTCAGGTTCATGCATGGCCCTGCTTTCATCACATATCTATTTCACAGACTTTGGATTTTGGATGGGGTTGCTGGATTAACCGTTGAAAAGCTAAACCCTATTTTCCTCCAGGCCACTCAGTCTAATGTCTCCTTGCATGTGTTATTGCAGAGTACACTGTGTACCATGTAAAGACTGAGTTTCATTCAGCAGGCATTTTTAACTGGGACTAAGTGCACTTCCAGGGATGAACTGCTGAAAGGTCAAGCTGCTAAGTGGCTTTAAGAAACATTTAGCCTTCACACTTTTGTAAACTATGTACATTAAAAACAATGCTGATTAGCAGTCAGAAAGAACATATTGTGTGCATCCTGAATTATAGGTAAGTGTGTATATACTCAGCTATAACAGCTTGTTATCCTGCTGGGCAAAATGTAATTACTCTATTATGGGGAAATAGTGATGCTGAACCATAATATATCACAGTGATGCACAGTCTCCCATTAAGGTCTTTTATCTCATAAATTAGTGATGGCAGACCCCAACCGGCTTTCATACTGGCTAAACTGAAAAGATTTATTTACTCTAGAAAATCAGCAACATCGCAGGGGCAAAGAGAGAATAACCCTTATGTCAGAATTAATTCACGAAATAAAGTATGTACTATGTAATGCTTTGGGAAGAATCATACCGGTCTTTAAGGCAAATATAAGGTCATCAAACTCCTGGGACTCCTCATCTTGGATGAGATTTGTGCTAACGAAGCCACCTTCAGGAGGGTAAGTACCACTCTGAGGGGTCTCTTTAAACACACTGCTGGGTTCAATGCTGGGCTGTAATGAAGCTCTCTCCCAGTCTGCCGAGATCTGGAGCAGAAGGAAAAAACAGACCGTTCATTAACACTTCTGTTATGTTGTATCTCCAGATAGAGCACCAAGAGTCACAGACCACACCTTCAACTAAATGGCATTTTGAGTGTTTTCTTTCTCCCCAACAACAAAGTACTTTACATATCTTATATACATTTTATTTGCCAACTTTATGAAAATAGGTTTATTAATAGATATACCTATATATCTTTTAATAAATAGATAAATAATAATCAATAGGTTTAAGATATCTATCTTTCTATTTATCTAGCTAGCTAGTAGAAGAGGTTCATTGTGGCATAAATGAGTAAATTATTTATTTACAGTCCAGCACCATTTTAAATATGAGTAAAACTGACACTAGCCATAACACTTGTTAACTGCCTAATGTTAATGCTGCTAACAGTACGCAGCTTAAACATGGACCTCTCTCATCAGTCTAAGACACATCACATGTTGACAGCAAAGCATCCTCAGCTCTAATAAATGAAAAAATAAAAACACTAAAATCAAAGTTTCTGGCTACATCTGTAAGGATCTTCAGCGTCCACACTTTCTAGGTGACGTTTCATGGCAACACGGTAAGGGCAGAAACGGCGGTACTGGGATGTAAACAAGAAATCTGCCATAGAGCAGTCTCATTTCGGTTTGGACATCACGCTCTACACAGCCGTCGAAGGATACGCCTTCATATACCGCATAGACCGCATGTAGCCCCTGAATTGGGACACAGCTATTAACTGAAGAGCTTGTCCTGTGCCTGCATGATTTTATTCAATGCGCTGCTGCAATATGATTGGCTCATTTCATAACTGCATAGATGAACAGGTGTACAGGCGTTCATATTAAAGTGGACAGTCACTGTATATAGATAGATATAGATACATATATATATTGCACCAATGTCCCAGTGGTCCCAGTTTAGAGAATGCCTACTACAGTTGAGCTTTAAGGGTTGCAAGTACACCTGTGTCAAAGCTGTATTTAAATCATCCATGCCCAATTAACACCCATTTTCATTAAAGGTCCATATGGCTGAAAACACACAAAGAAGTAGTAAAAAAATATTTTCTAGCTTGTTATCAGCAGAGTGAGGAACTACTGGGTATAGGCACTGGCAGTTATGTGAACGATCAATCTTGATAAGTGAATCTAGAATTAGTCCTATCTGACTCTGTATATTGATGACTTCACTGCTTGTTAAATTATGAAATTGGCAGTATTGGCAGTAAAGGAGGCAAATCCACTCCACACTGTCTATCACCCAGGCACCAGAATTGGCTCATTAGTGAAGAAAGTAATCAGGACTGGAATCAGGTTTGTTCAAAGCTAAGCAAATTAGGCACTGCCACATTTATTATATCCTTTCATAATGGCTAAACAGACACAGCTGGCCCTCCACTTCACCACCCACCATTTACCTTGTCTTCTCTCTAGGCTGGATATGGATATGGATAACCTCGAGTTTGTGCTCTTATGAATGGAACAAGATTAGTCAGACATTCAAGCTCATGCTGTAGGCTAATCTACCCTTTTAGACTAAATATTTGAACCAAGTCTGGATAATTGTAATTGTATAATTGTATTGTGGCTGCAACCTACCACCAAAGAAAACATTCAGATAGCCCCGTTACTACCTGTAAGAACTGCAGCCTCTGACATATATAACATGCTTTTTATTCAAAGCGTTGTGTTTGAAATGAATAATTCGGTGAGTGAGGGAAAGTTGCTTTACTCTTTAGTCTTATGGTTTTAGCAGCTTGAATTCCCTTGTGATTTACAGTAAGGCACTGTGTGTGTGTGTGTGTGTGTGTGTGTGTGTGTGTGTGTGTGTGTGTGTGTGTGTGTGTGTGTGTGTGTGTGTGCCAGCAAGCAGCAAGCTTAAGAGAGGTACTTCTTAAGAAATGATAAATTGGTATCTGAGGCCATATAGACAAACACTTTTGTCATTTGATTCTTCATATAAAAGGTGCACTGTAAATATTCTGAATCAGAATAAACTGTAAATAAATGCTGAGGTAATCCACACAGCATTCTGTCACCTCTAGGAAAATTAGAGAGAATAAGGATGCTCTTTTTTCTCTCATTACTTTTAATGGCTTGCTGCATCTTAACCTGGTGCAGGTTTTTATGTTGGATGCCCTTCCTGATGCAACCCTGCCATTGACTGGGCTTGGGACTGGCACTGGTGCCCCTTGGTGGCTGGCTTGGACATTGGGTTGGGGGCTTTGCTGAAGGGCCCCAACAGCAGCAGCCCTGATGTTGGAGCTCAAACCCCTGACTTTACGATCAACAGCCCGGAGGCCTAATCCACTGGGCTACTACTGCCCCAATGATGCTCATTTAATCTATGCAAATATTATAGTGACAGTGTTTTTCGTTGCGTAATTAAATTCTGGTTGCTAATGAAGGGTTATGAAAATGATCTAAGTGGTATTTCCTTTTCTCTCTAGTGACTTGATAGATTCCGAGTTAGCTCCCCCACTGATTAGGACCTCAGGACCTGGATACATGGCCTTGTGTGTTCAATTTAGCAGCAACATAATTAGAAAATTATGCTATAATCAACAAATCACATAGCAATCAAGGCCTTCTGGGTGGCTGAGATGTGTTACTGACTGTATGGCTTTGAGTAACAGAATCACACATTTTACATACAGCCAACGGCACATGTAAGCAAGGTGTGAGAAATAAGATTTGGATGTCTGGTCAACAAACTTATGTAACCATTTTAGTGTGTATCCAATAAAACAGGCAGTGTCCAGGTATATTTGGCCAATAAAGTGTTGTCACTGGTAGTAAAATCGAAATTATTAGCAATGGCCAATCAATTCCATTACTGGAAAGTTGCGCTAATGTAAATATGTCATCATATCCAGTATGAATGTTAAGTGAAATCTCACACCTCCTCCATTGCACTGATGAGGTTTTGTGTAGACTTGCTGATCTCTCCTCCCCCCACTGTGGCTGCTCCGCTGCTCTGAAAAACTCCGTCAGCACCATCATGGCCGTTCATCTCTACGGTGTAAGTCGCCTTGGCAGGCCAGCACAGCTGGTTATGCATGAGGAAATAGACAGCAAACACGTACAGACCCTGCAGACACAAAGGAACTGGTTAAAACCTCTAAAACAGTGACATTTCTATATGTAATTTAAAAACTTCACAGGTTCCTCTAAGAACACAGTAAGATCCCAGAAGTTTGTCTGCAGTAAGAATTTCAGGGTCAGTATACTTAATTATGAGCAGTGACACAGAGTTATCTAATTAACCTTCACCTGATGGTGCATTTCACAAAGTCACTGTACATTGTTCTCAAAACGACCATCTGTGGACCAGTCGTACTTGGAGTTGGAGAGCAAAGTTTACAAATCACACACTCAGGAAATTCCGCACACAAGATTCTGCAACAGCATGACGTCATTGCCGTCAGCATGACATAATATTTAGTGGGAAAGGTCATGGTTTGCACATCATTTTAGACAGTAGCACTGAACTGATAATCAGGCAGCTCATGCAGGTGCAAAATACCTCACTAGCACTAAAAACCCATGAAAGACTGGCAATGCAAACTATAAGCTGAAAGGGTCTATGGGCTACAGTGTACTGTATATGCTGAATATAAATGATGCTGCAAGGCCTAGGAAGCTGTTACAGGAGATTTCACTCCTTTATTGTTAATATACAACCTGTTCAACTTATTTCAGATTTCTTAGCTTCTACTTCGAAGTCTCATTGATAGGTTCAAGGGTTGTAAAGTATTTTCCAAATAAAGGTATAGGGAAGAACACTTCTTCTCAGGTTCTATAATGTGTACCGGTATGTCTGAATTTAAAGCTACTCTTACCACACAGAAATTAGCTTTAGTCATGGCAGAGAGAGTATCATAATGGCCTGCAGTGGTTCTTTGGATAGTTAAAGATCCTTAGCTTCATAAAAACTTTCCACAGGAACTGTCTATGATAGTAAAAACCCTCTTGAGGGTTCTACCTAAATTGCCTATAGGAATGTTCCCTAGAAAGGCAAACTGAAGTACCCTTTGGGGTTCTATATTTAAAATAAAAAGGTCCTACCTGGAACCTCCTTTGACACACACACTGTTAAGGTTTTCCTAGAGCTACATACTCAGGATCACTTTAAGGTTCTCTATTTGCTATCTAAGAATTTAAGTTCTTGAATGGCTGAGTTTAAAATAACTCTTAATACACAGCATTCATTAGTTATCATCTTAGGAAAGGAGCATAATGGTTTCATCTCATACCTTAAGGGTGCCATGTAGAACCCATTCACAAAAGCTTGAGCCACCCTAACAAAGCCAGGACTGTTTAATATCAAAAGACAATGTGTGAGGAACAGTTTCTAAGATTGTCGGATGTCTTCAGTTGTGCCCTACTGAGTACCCTGTTAAAGACTCTCCATGATATATCCTTTTGACACAGTGCTCACGTCAGGCAAAACAGGATGAGTAGTCCAGCGAAGATGGATCTATTTATAGATTTTGAGCACAAGAATAGGAAAGGAAATCTAATTGTGACCACATGCTCCATCATTCAAAAGCCTTTTTTTACGCTGGTAATGAAATAGTGCTGCAGCATTTACTGACACAGGAAAGACAGAGTCTGGCAATATAACTAGTAATTGAAGCTAGACAATTCAATTAGCTTCAAATTTAACACATGACATTTTCCATCCCGGATCTGGCCAAAAGAGTAGAAACAGAGATGGACATGTGGTGTGGTCAAGCAATTTTGTTCTGTCAGGGCCAGATCTGCTCATGAGACATTGTGAGGGGAAAAACACATGCAATTCAACTTGCATCTGTGCACCACTTGGATTAATTAAAAGCCCAGGAATGCAGTATATTGTTTTATTGGTGAAAATATTTCCTGCTTTAATATAAACACATTCACATGCCATTACTGAGGAAATAGACATCCCACGCAGATACTTCAATGGAAAAAACACATCTACACAAAAAAAGCAAAACAGAGCCTTTCAAGCACTTGTGTCTGATCAAAACAGAATAACACACTATATAGTCATGTGTAAATTTGCTTCTGTACTCAGAAATGCAGCGCACACATCAACATGACACACATAACACTTGGCACAAAATGGTATGTTCTCTTTCTTACACGCCTAAACACTAACAGAACAGCACCATTAAACAGCCTACTACAGTTAACGCAACAGGGACACAACAAAGACTACAAGATCAACACGGAAAATTGGAGTCACGGAAAAAAAAAAAGCTTCCACGAAAAGCGAGGGCAAGTGAAGTGAAGATTATTGAAAACAGACACAAACTGCTCCAACGGAGGCAAGAAGAGCAACTAAAAAATACAAATCTGAAAGATTGAAATACCTCTAACTTTGCTACACTGCAAAAAAACCCCACATCCTTTAAAGCGTCAAAGATAAATGTTTTTACTCCGGTCTGTTTTGCAGTCTTTGTGCTGCAGCCTGCTCTGTATTTCTGATTACATTCCTCACATTTCAGTCCACACAGTGCATGTGTCCATTTAGTCAGAAGTGCAGACATTTTTCATGTGTAGCTTTAAGAAAACAGCAAGGCAAGACAAAACAAAAGTGCTGTTATAGTCTTGCATTCAGCATCGCTGCTGTGTCCTTCTGCACACTGGTAGAGCTGTATAACAAGCTGAAATTCTGGAGTACAAAGTCATGGGTACGCATAGCATAGTGTCAATAAAATTTTATTTCTAAGTACATTAAATTATCTTGCAACACATCTGATCCAAAAGTGAAAAGAATTTTAAAAAATGTTGAATGTAAATTAAGTGTGCAGTTGTTAGTGTACTTTATAACTTGCTATCCAGCATCTTCTGCTTACTGTCCCAAAGTAATGTTAGAGTAAAGCCCGGACTCAGCCATCCCCAATCCTGATAAACCTGCATTTATAGATGGAGACCATCTGTCTCCATCTGGTGAGTATGTGCAAAAAAATAAGGATCTTATAAACACCAATTATCGCTTTTATTAATAACAATAGTTTATTCACGACATGAATTATAAGCATGAAAATAATGTGATACTGTGAACGCCACATCACTTACGTGCAATAATTAACATGACTAAGTATATCTGACATTAAAAATAATTTCCCTGAGTTTACACAAGACAAGTGAGAAGCACAGGACAGCATCCCATAATATCACGATGTTGATCAGTTCACTATGCGACAAAGGCACAGTGCATTCACATCTGCTCATTTGGTTGTGTGCTCTTAATTTACTTTATCAGTCAGCTGGTAAACATTATAAGACTGAGGGATGAAGCATGAACAAGTTATTGCACACCCAATAAATCGCCTCACGTTTACCCAGCTGATAAATAATCAGCACCTTCTGAACACTCAGGATCTAGAATAAGGTACAAGTTATTAACAAACAACTGTTTATTTGATGAGTTAATAATCAGTCAGTATATATTATAAACTCACATCATAAAGTGTTATCTAATAATAAACATACAAGTAGACAGTTTCTATTAATAAATCAAACAGCAAACAGTGTCCACAATATTCTTTAACCCCTACTAACAGTATAATATTTGTTGTATTGTTCTGTACTGTAGCTTTATCAATGTCTATTTTTTATTAGTGTTATTTATTTGTGTTTTTAAGTGCAATAACCCAGACCGGTTTCAAATACTTTGCTTTTTATGTAATCCTTAGTGATAGATACATCTCCCTAAGAAGTCTGTCATTAGACATGCTCTGTTCCAGATGCACTGCATCTGAATGAGACATGACTCAGAACAAAGAATGCATGAAAATAAAAAAAAAAGATATAAGGGTGACGTTGAAATTCTCTTTCTGATGGTGATGATTATCAGACTTCTTCAGCTTTTTACTGCATATTTTCCTTGCATGTGTTTGCATGACGTAATTTTTTTTACAACTATGGAACAATTTAATATGATTATATAAGTAACTTGTATTATGTGAGCTGTTTAGATACTGATTAGACGGTTGTAAAGGTACAATCTGACACAAGGACGTTTTATCATCCTCCTGTTTTTGAGCCTTTTTTTGAAACCTGTAGATGCTGCTGACAACTCTGGGTGCTTAAAACGACTTTCTCCTTTCATACAGATTGTAAAACTCACTCTCAGTATGCAGCAGCTTAAGGAATCAATATTATGTAAGAGTCCTTAGAGGGCCACAGGCTAAAGACGTAAGGAGGTATTTTAGCTGCTTAGCTCTGAGATCTGAGGTCAGGTTTAACTGAGTTTGCACTTTTACAAAATGATCCAGCATGATAACGGATTTTGTTTAGCAGTTCATTCAGGTGCTGACAAACAGAATGCCTTATCAGTCTACCTATAGTACTGTATAGTAATAATTCTCCTCAAATATGACTGTACATTTTGCAGTATGCATTATCAATTGGTGCTTGGCACCAGCACTAAAATTAATACTGCAGGAACACTCAGATAAGATGAACTGGGAAGATGGAATGAACTTTACAAATATCAAGATAATACAGGCTTGTCATTCTGTGAACTGTACAACAAAAATAATTGCCCTGTTCAGGCAAAAAACAAAAAAAACCCAAAAACCCTGAGTCTTACATCTGAAAAAAGAACGTAATTTTGAGTTTTATCTCTATCCTTAACATGTGAATGGAAAACTAAGCATGGAAAAGATCATTGCTGAATTAACATGGATTAACATTATTACAGGTGAATGAATGACACATACGGTCAAAGTCAAAGGGCAACAGATGGCTAAGAACAGCTTGTTCCTTGCTTATGATGGATTATGGATATTACTTACCAACAAGATATTGAAGATGACGAGGAGAATAAGCATCCAGAGATACCTGTATGCCATGTGCAGGCCAGCCCACAGACACACCAGTGAGACCAAGGCATACAAATACAACACCATGGGAATCTCTGGAGAAAAAAGCCAAGACACACTGGTAAACAAACACAAAAACACTTGACAAGTTAATATACATATGTGAACTTGTTTGACATTTCTTTTCAATCTGTCCAAGAAGTCAGCATGCCCTGCAGGAAGCAGACGGCTTAGCAGACACCCTGAATTGTCCGTTTTTCCATAGTATTCAACAAACTCTTTGGCAAAGTAGATAAGTGGTTATGTTTATGATCCTGGGACTGGAGCCCAAGATGACTGGCAAGTGAATTTATTAAGAGAGTCTTAATTAGGAGCCATTACACTAGAGCTGTGAGGCTTGGCCCAATGTGGACAATCAGTCAACTGAATTTTCAGGACGTTATCAGGGAAACTAATTGGAGTCACAACTCCAATTATTCTTAGTGGAGATAAGATGAAATCTTTGTGATTGATAAAAATAGTTGATTAGAAACATTTGTATAGTAAGAATTTTTTTTTTCCTATTACAACATGACATCAGCTCCTAGTTTCCTACAAACTAAGTGCACAATTTGATTCTTAGATTTATAACTGAATGTCAAGACATTTGTGGGTTTGAACCTTGCCTGACATCATGCATATTATCTTAAGCCTTTTCCTTAGGGAGCTCTACTTAACATCCCATGGTGAACTGAGGACCTGGATAAGGTGTAACTTACCTACGTGTAAAGGCACACTTTGTATGATCAATCATCTCAATAGTCCATGACTATTGATCTCAATGCTGCACGTACGCCACTAAGAACCGTTACCTTTAACAATAGTAACCTCTGGCCAAAAGCCTGCAATCAGTGTCTTTTATCCATGTTATATCACACCTAATGTGTACTGCGAGAACATTTGTGATAATGTTGATTGGGCCATCGTTTTATGTAAGATCTGCCCTTCTCCTCTCTCCTGACTTACTCCCTGAACATTGTT
Organism: Scorpiodoras heckelii; assembly: GCA_028566435.1. NCBI lineage: Eukaryota > Metazoa > Chordata > Actinopteri > Siluriformes > Doradidae > Scorpiodoras > Scorpiodoras heckelii. Next base: position 10,517,643 of record JAOVVH010000035.1, on the reverse strand, counting down.
TTAGATGTTAATTGAATGACAGAATTAAGAAGTGTCACAAATCGTATTCTCCTCCTCATTAAAAACCGTGTCAACAAAGCGTTGAGAATAATGACAATCCCCTCCGAACAACGTCCGCAAAAACCACTTATTTTTTAATCAGAACACCTCCCTTACTTCCATTCAGCTGCATTGTATTGCATTCAAAACTTTCTGAAAACTGAAAATGGGCTTTGTTTGCACATCAGTGGCATCGTTTGATGAATGAGGCATCAGCATTCAAAGTCCAAAGCTGCTTGAGTGAAAATTCATTATTTAACTGCTAGTGGTGCATCTGTTCATAGTCACTGTCTAAAAAAAAACCCTCTACAAAACCCTCCCTGTTTCAAGATGCCTAAGGCTTAAAAGCTTAAAGCTTTTATTTATCTAGTGGAATCAATTTTGAAAGATTAAAATGACAAACAGCACTGTGTATTCTCATGTCATAATGAACTACAATAAAGACAATACACCAATCAGCCATAACATTAAAACCACTGAAAAGTGACGTAAATAACGCTGATTATCTGTTACAATGACATCTGTAAAGGGGTAGGATATACACCGATCAGGCATAACATTATGACCACTGACAGGTGACGTGAATAACACTGATTATCTCTTCATCATGGCAC
>JAOVVH010000035.1:10484877-10498878 GCA_028566435.1 Scorpiodoras heckelii | reverse complement strand
AAGCTGTCTGAAAGGGATGTTCGGGTCCCTCTGACCACTGTGCAGAACTTGTATATGTCATTCTCAAGACGAATTGATGCTGTATTGGCCGCAGAAGGAGGCCCTACACCATACTAATAAATTATTGTGGTCTAAAACCAGGTATTTCAGTTTCATTGTCTAACCCCTGTATATTGATAGATAGATAGAGGGTTCCGCTAGCAAAGAAAGAAAGAAGAAGAGAGAGCATGAATTAATGAGAATTCAGTACTTAAGCAATTTTATCTTAATTCATTCAGGGTTTCATTCAGTCTGTGAATGAAAATAGGTTTCTCTAATCTGGGACTAAGATTTCCTACATATAACCCTGGCCACACACTACATTCTGTGACTTCAACTGGACACTTACCTTATTACCAAATTTCATCTACTTAAGAAGTGAAAATTTATTTTTCAAATCCCTGGCTATACATCAAAACTGGCAGATAAATATAAAGAAATCAACACAATGTGACACTAATGGCTTTGATCATAGCCAGTTTGCTGGATAATCAGTTTTTCTAATATCCAGTATTATTCAGCTGTTTAGCTGACTCAGACAGGGAAGTTGCCTGAACTATAAAGGAACGGTTTGTTCTGCTGCATGATGAGCATCTCAATACTGCAGACTGAGGCAGTTGACTCATGCACTTGTGCTATGGAGGGACTCTATCTGGGCTGATATGGAGGCTCTTTAGTCTGAATGAGTGTGCTGTGCTGTGACAGATGTCTGGCTACAGACTGATATGGCAAAGCATAAGATTATATTTACTGTTTGGGTCATCATGGCAGCATCAGGCTGAGTGCTACAGCACAGTGTTAATATGAGACATACTGTTTTGAGATATTTGGTGTTTTTGTGTTGGTCCGACGGCATCAGCAGCAGGTGAATAAATCACGCAAGTGGGAAGTTCAACTTTCATGTTGTTGCGTGGTCAGACATGAAGCTCAAGGGCGTGACCATGCAGCTAAATATGTTCACGGAACAAAGAAAGATCACATTCGTTAACGTCAATGTGATTCGCTGCATGATGCAGTTAATGTTCATGTATTCATCTTAGTAACTTAACTATCTGGTCAGGGTCAAAGTGGTTTATAAAACAGTTATAAATATTGCATGAGTGGGATTACAATAACAGTCCTGTACACATCTGTAGTTCAGACAAATCATGAACCTGAGTTGTGTAGCTGATACAAGCCTCAAATGTTAGAGCTGGAATTTACAAACCAAGCTGACACTGCGGCTTTTCCAACTGCTGGGTTTTCCAGTGTTTCCAGGAGCAGAGTGCTACGGTTCATATTTTAGGCTGTGCCTATTTTGGGTTTAAATCCAAAAAACAGATCCATATGCAGATAATAGCACACCCCTGTCTGCAGTGTAAATAATAACAGCACAATAAAACAGTTCTATGAATGGATGCAGAGTGTAAAGTGTACAATGCCACTCTAATTAACAATTATAAGAGTTGAAGTGTTATGTAACTGCCTTGTCACCACATTATACTATAACACTTCACATCAAGTGAAGTGTTTTCCTTTCTCAGTAACACAGAACACTTTACCGCACACTCGTGGTCATTATTTAAGATGTGATTTGTGTTTGGAAATTTGGCCACAGGAAATGACTAAATTACCAAAAGCAAGCCTGGATGATAATATCATGTCAAGAAGCTGCTGAACAGTCAGCACTGCTGGAAGAGGACAAAGCTGTCGTCTGTTATAATCTGTAACAATGTGACCATTAAGCTATAAACTCTGAGTCAAACATCCAAAAGGTTTCAAAGAAGTGCTGCATAAACTGGAAACGCTGAGCTATTTGAAGAGAGTTTGCCAACTTCCTGTTCGTATTACTGACAGGGGTGAGTAACTCGGTTGCATGTAGGAGGCTTGGAGGCAGGAAACAAAGGCAGGAAGTTCCAAAGACCCAATACTGAGCAGATCATATTCTAGCATGTGTTATTATTTGTAGGTGACTCAAACTCAAACTGGGATTAATGGTAATGAGACCCAAGGCTCACTCTGATTTAGTGATCAGATTACTGCTGCATTTCTGCACACACTAGCAAGGTCCAGAGTGCTCACTGTACCCCAGTTACACTGTTTCTGTCCCACAGCCTACAGTTTAATTTCCAAGGTAGAGGTGGGAACAGTGTTATACATAAAGAGTTTTAAATAATCTGGCCTTGTGTCTTTGTTTTGACTTTCCCTCACTATACCTCAATATACAATATCACACTTTTCTACAAGGTTACTCTGCAATCTACATATATTTTTTATATGTTTTTAAAACATAATGTGACTTGTTGCATCAGGGAGCTTGGACGAGTTGATTAAAATTCCTACAAGTCTAAACTTTAATGAATGTCCTAGCAAGAAGAGGGAGGTGAATATTCCATGTATTCATTTGTAAAATTCCAGGAGTTCATATGCAATTGACTTTTTGTTCATGGTTATGCAAGTACACTTGTCTTAAACAAAACAAAAATCCGAGCTCTTGATATTCAAAAATTCTTCGTTAAAACCGCAGAGATAAGGTGACCCGGTATGTAGGCTACAGATATCTATCCATTATTAACTATGTTTAAAATTTATGTTCACTGTAAAAAAAAAATCTTTTTTTTTTTTTTTACAGTTTTTCAACAGTAAAAATCCTTGTATTTCCCCATATTTCAAAATGACAGCAAATTATATTATATAATTACAAGAATAAACTGTTTATTAAAATGTCATGTGATTTAACAAAAAAAATCTGTATAAATGGAATACATTAAATATCTGTTTTTAACAGCTTTTAGATGACACATTTAAGAAACCTAACTATAAAAACAGTGTGTCTACTCCTACCAGCTCTGCTTTTACTCACTACACATCGAAAAAGAAGCTGTACTTTCTTTCATTTTGGGAAGAAAAAATATTACTCTTGGGTGTAAATAGGAAATGTTTTATGATTTCTATATGATGGCATCTTTTACTACCAGACTAAACAAAAAATCAGATGTTCATAACATCTTTAGGGAAATATCAAATTACAAATAAAGGTCCTGTAATGAATATTCTACTACTAAAGGAGACGAAAAGAAACAACGTGTCCTATAAAGGCAACTTCTGTGACGCAGGCTAAGGCACAAAACATGCTTGTGCCACCCCAGTGTTCCCCAGGGAGCTGCTGGAGTGAATGAAACGGGAGTGGAGCTCAGATTCACCTTCCGCTTGATATGGACTGTTTTCCCAGGCTCACTGAATTGATTACGTCAGTAACATTAGATTCAGCTTTGTGGGAAACAGGGGCACCTCCTCATTCACCTAATGACCTTTCTGGCTCACTCTCTCTGGCCAAGGATTGAACCAAACACTATATGTAATGAACAGAACAACAGGGAAAAACAGTGGCACGACAGTAGAGAAAGTATAAGGTAGCTTAGACTAATCCACATGCAATTCCTCAGCAAAGGAACTGCTGGAAAGGCAGCACTCTGCTGATGGACCTTAACCAGTTTAAGCTCTACTGAATGCACTATATTGAACTACATGCAAACAGAGCTTTACTATGCTTCATTGAGCTACTGGCTATCCGGTTTCATTTGGACCTTGCTGCAAAAATATACTACACTTTGATGACATCTTTGATGTCTTATGGGTATTCCACCATTTTGGCAGGGTTAGTCAGTCATCTAGTCAGATATTCAGCCTATCTGGTTGACAGGCTTTGAGACAAACTGGACAGTAAAAACTGGACAGTACGAAATTAAAGTTTCTTAGGTTAAGTAGGAGAACAATATTCTTTACACTGCTGTATACTGGCATTTTCAGTGGATATTGCAACAACTCTGCAGGCTGTGATGTTCACATGGTCTCACAGAAGTCTTCTTACAAGCCAAAATTTATAATGAAAATGTAAAAAAAAATAGTCTCCTATCTCCTCAGAATGTGCTGCCAGCATTCCAAACACCACAGTTCTTTGCTTAACGGGCATAATGTTAATGAAATTACATTTCTTCTACGTCTAATCTAATACTGTTGTGTTCTGTATGTAAAAAGGTTATAGACTGACATGACTGAGTAGTTAGCCAAGGCAAAAATACAGGGTGAGCAATGCTTATGTCACAGACGCTAGTTTGATTAGAGTAGTGACTGGTGGAGAAACAGTAGCTCAACTGATGCCATTTTAGTCAACATGGAGCAGTGGTCAGCAAAACATCATGCATTCACTATTGAAACATTTAAAAAAAACGCAGACTGTGATTGCTATTCAACGGTTATTTTGCATTAAGTTAAATATTCCTCGTCACGGTGCTGTGCCCTCTTGTACATAGCTAAAAAATGGGTTGAAAATTTTCATAACAATGCTTCTGCCTTGAAAATAAACCATGCAGCAAGCATGAAAGAGTGCGTGCATCTGTAATAAGGAGTCCACATCATTCAGCTAGGAAACATTCTCTTGCTTTGGGAATTTCCAACACAAGTGTGTGATGAACATTACCAATAAAAATGACTTTTAGGTTAGTGTTATGGTTGCATTTTCAAATAAACGTTATGATTAATTATTGTGTTATTTTATTTCAAAATTCGTCAGGTCTCTCTGGTTCACCATGTATTTTCCCCATGCTATATTATTAGCCTATGTGAAGCTTCTCCACCCACAGTTTTCATGTCAGGTAGTGGTTCTTTCATTATCTATAGAGATTTTAATGTATAGCACAACATATTTGGTCTTGTAAAATGTTCTGAAACAACAATAACACCAGGTTAGATTTGACACAGTGATGCCGAGTGTAATTTAATATTTTGCTGTTTCTATTAGCGGGAAAATGTATATACAGAATACTGTGATCTTATTTAATGTACTGTGCTTGAGTTAAGTTTTGTGATTGAGTTTATTTCTATGAATTTTGCATTACTGAGTAGTATTAAAACATTTTATATCTCAGAACATTACTTTTCCAACAAAAAAATTTATGTCACACAAAAATGTTTGCATGTCATTAAAGAATGTAACGTTATGTAACAGACCACTTTTCAGACAAAATAAACATAATGAAATCTTCTGGCTTTAGCTGGCAAAAAACTTGTAAGAACTGTAACAGTTTCTCCAAGATACTCAGTAAAACTTTCCAGGTAATTTCTCATAATTTCTCATAAAACTGTACAAATTATACCTAAGTCTCCAAAGGGTTGTCTCACCAAATATCAACTTTCTTTATTTTATTACTGTTTACTGCACTTTGTTGTATTTTATTATTTAGAAATTTTATGAAGTCATCTTTACTTTACTTTGCATGTGCCCAGGACTTTTGCACAGTAGTGTACACTGTACCAGAAAAACCTATGCAAAATACATGGCAACGCCACCTATGCACGTCATTGGTTGCATACGCCACTGCGTATATAAAGCATTGCCGTAAAAAGACTCTGGGTGAACGTGACCAGCACCAGCTGGCAAGAATCGTTTCACGTGATAGGTGTGCAACACTGTCTCAAGTAACATTGTAATTCAATGCCTCAACAAACATCAGCGTGAGGACTGTGCAATGTTCTCTCCAAGATCCCGTGGGGGACCTACCAAGTATTAACTGTTATACCAGTTTTCTGGTACTTCAGAGTATTTATTATGTTATTACTAATTTCTTTAATAAACATTAATAAAACTGCAGTGGAGATCAAAAAGGGCAATGTAACTATAGTGTTAGCTGAGGTCTTGTACTCATTCATTTCTACCTGGACTTTCAGTGACATGAAATTAAAAAAAAAAAGGCAACAAACCATAAACCAGATATGATTTCCCAATATTACACATTTATAAGTACATGATCCATAATACAGTGCAACATAACAACAATTTCTAAAACCTATAACAGTTAATCGTGGAGGTAATAGCAGACCGTAGATAAGAGATTAGACAGTGAAGGCCTGGAATACATTGCATGGACAGCCTGATAAAGGAGATGGAGAGTAGAGATATGCTTCATTCACAAAGCCATCATGCATCAATATGAATCCTCATTCAATACAGAAGGGTTTTTCATTTAAATGCCACGCTGTATCATTTTTCTTCTAAACTAGACTGAACAAATATATGGGCTACACATTGTAATACTTTTTCAGTCAGATTACTATCATCACCATCCAAAAAACAAGCCAGGCAGTCTGCTGGACTCAGTGAAAGCTGAGGGTACACCCCCCAACTCTCATGCATTCACTCTGAGACACCTGAGACATCAGAAGATACCAGTGATCTTGATTCCTTCTGCTCTCTGGACATGCCTGATCCACCCTGATGTGTTATTTCTGTTTGGTGTTCCTATCACCTGACAATCACTCACTGCTAATGAGGATTGGCCCACATGGACTAAAGATCACCATGATGGACAGCCTAAACATACACTTAGAAACCATGTATTTGTCTTTGGACTGCAGCTCATATAAACAGCCTTCCTACAATGGCTAAGACTGTAATTGGCATAAACATTTTTATATTCAATCAGTCAAATCTCCACCAGTGAACAGCTGATACAATTCCCTGGCTATACAATTGCATTTTTTTTTTTTTTACCATATAGCACATCGTTATAGAAGGGATTATTTATTATTGCACTATCTGGTGTCATACAAATGAGGATGGGTTCCCTTTTGAGTCTGGTTCCTCTCAAGGTTTCTTCCTCTTATCATCTCAGGGAGTTCTTACTTGCAGCTGTCTCCCCAGGCTTACTCATAAGGAATAAAATTGATATGAATTTAAAAGTTATATCTGGATTTTACATCTCTGTATAGCTGCTTTGGGACGAGGTCTATTGTTAAAAGTGCTATATAAATTAAATGGAACTGAACTGAATTCTTTAGAGCTGAATGTTTCTGTGTTGTCTTATAATTCCTTAAAGTTGTAAGTTAAATTAGCAAACACAACAGGTCACTTTTTAATGAAACATTGGAGAGAACTTCAAGTGTCAAGGCTTTTTCGTTCACATTAATCTGATCTATTTGTTGTTGTTGAATCAGGAAACAGTCTGCTCAGATACAAGCTGAGTGAAAAGGACAGAAGCCATGCAGGCTTAAAATATCCAAGTTCATGCATTACAGACCCTTTGCTGTGGCTGATATATAGATGACAGGGACTAGACAGAATGACTGCACAGTTAAAAGCAAGATATTGCAGGTTAGAACCAGATTGTGGTTGACGTGCGGTCAAGTGTTTATCCGGCAACATTGAAACATTAGATAAATGAGGCAGCCTTTATCACAGACACGAATGGGAATTGTTTGGGACTCTGGCACATTTGTGTTATGAGATTTCATTTCCATTCTGTCACAGGATCCGTGAAACCATCGATGAATGATGTCCATCCTTTAAATGGAAAAATTTGTGTCACTTGCTATATGAATCATAAAGCAGTTCAGGAATGGTCTGCTACATTTTGAACATGTTTACGTCTCTTGTCTTCCCTGACCGTGATGTTTGTGTTTGTCACAGAGCACCTCCCCCACTTACAGCTGTGAAAAGAGTCACGCCGTCTGCACCCTCAGGCCAGTTTCCTTTCTGATCTCTCAGACAGGTAAATTTCAGTGCTAATCCTCCAGGGGTGTCGAGCTGTATCATTATACTGAACTTGTTCAAAGACACTGTACAAACGGCATGAATTGTGAACATTTTCCCCCCACAACAGTCAAAACAGTTTGAGAAATTGTAAGAATTGCTCTTAAATGGCAGGGTTGCCAGGTATTAAAACCCTCCTAATGGCCATTCACAACTTGCTTAATAGTCAATAATTACTCTATGTACACAATGCCCAAACCCCAATTTGCAGAACAACGTAGAAACCATTAAATCTCATGCAATATTGTTTGAAAATCATGGTAGTGGCAACCCTGGTAATAGCAACAGTCAATTTGCATTTCAGTTTTAAACAACAGTACTAACAATCTTGATTTGTAGTAAGCTACAGCCTTTTTCATGCATAAGCAAATATGAACATTTCTATACAACTTTGTTTCTTGTGTAATGGAAGCTTAGGCAAGTAAAACATGAAGCATTGTGTGTCATACATGAACCTGCCCCTTTTCAACTCAATGGCCATGGTTCCTGCTTTGGCAAGGCAGGTTGTGGCTTGTTCGTTTGTTTTTTGATCCTTTTTTTCAATCTATCAAGAAAAAATGTAACAATTAATGTTGTTTAAACTCTAAGTTAAAAATGCCATTATGACTCCCATCCATAATCTCAAGGGTAGTAGTCATGTTTCAGCATTGCCAGTGTGGCATCCCAATCCCAAACCATCCCCAATTTTGTTCACCTGCCCAAACCAATTTCGACCCACACAATCAAATCAAAACTGCACAAGTGAGCAGGACTGCCATGAATGTGTTATATTAAAACATGAATTCTTGATATTTAACCTTTCGATCCCCCAGGATCAAAAACTGCACATATGCAGTATGCCCTAGCAGTAAAATTATTACGTTCATATTTAATAATTAATTAATTCATTTGAACTTTACATCTAAAATGTGCAAAGTTACTTGTGCTGTGATTTTTTTTTATTAGTGAAATGCAGTCTTATTTTGCAAAACCTCTAGCTCCAGTGCAAAGCCCTAAAAAAAATGTAAGTGAAAAGTGAAATGCCCATCCTCCGCACCCACACCCACACCCACTGTGATAATAATATCACAGTAGTCAACAATAGTCTGTTTTAGCCCTTCAGGAACAGGAGATGTCCTGGTGGTTTCCTGTGTAGAAGACAGAACAGCATGTGTGTTTGTCATCAAGCACAGAGGCCGCGGTGTTCGATTCAAGGCTCAAGTTTTCTAAAAAAATTCTCTAAAAGCACAAAGCAATCTGATTCTCTTCTCTTCTGATGCTGCCTGTTGGCTTTTGTGTTTGTCACAAAATGTGTAGTCTGTAGTTTTTTTTTCTTTTTTAAATAATTTGACCTTTACCCTGAATTATGTCCAGTGCAACAAAGACACAGGAAATGAAATTAACCAATGACATGTAAAAGTTTGTTGTTTTTGTTGTTTAATTGTTTTATTTCCATTTTTGTTTATTTTACTCCATGTAAGGTGACCTTGAGTGTTAGAAAGGCGCCGTCAAATAAAATGTATTATTATTATTATTATTAAAAGTGTGAATTGTTAGAGAATAGTTGTACCGAATCTAGGAGAAATAAGATTCCAATATATATCATTATATGAGACAATAGAGTACAATGCAGCAGTACAGACTATAGCTATTTACTAACCACATCATTCATGTACAACGGCAGAAACTCCGCAATATCAGTTCACTATATAATCATAACAAGGCGACTGGTCCACTGCTGATGCAGCTTTAATGCTGAACTATTAATAGTCTCGGCCAAAACGATGACATCAGTGAGAGTATAGCACACTGCCAGACTTTCTCTTTCTGTCTCTCTCTCTCTCTCTCTCTCTCTCTCTCTCTCTCTCTCTCCTCCTTCTCCTCCTCCCCTAACAGATACCGGTCTGAACTAGCCTGTTCCAGCCTCGGCAGCATCGTGGGTGTTTCCTCGGCCGCTTTTGTTCTGCAAGAGAAGCTGAGTGCGCCGCACGTAGCTCGTAGACCTGAGCTTAAAGCTTTTGCATTCATCACTAACCTGTCATCTCCATATTCACATCATTTTCTCTCTCTTCTTCATCTCCCTCTACTCAGTCTCCCCTTAAGTTACAACCCATCCTACATAACTATGTGTGCTATTTCCAACAGGCTTACCTATGTTCCAGATCTGCTGGGAGGAAATACCTAAAAAGGCTTCTAATTTCACAGTAGTTGTGGGATAAAGTGACTCTCATACACACTTGTGTGCATATTTCTGTACGTGTGGGCTCTGGTAATGAGTTTCTAAGAAATTGAGGTCTCTATGGTAATGACTGAGTTAATAAGATTAGGTGGGAGGGCAGCATTTGAAAAACACGGCTCAGAGGTTCTCTGCCAAAACAAAACACATTATAATCAGGGTTGTTAAGGTGGTTACAGGTTAACGAGGGCGTTCTGATTGTGTCATTTCCTGAAAGAAGAAGCAGTGTCATGACAAACTGGATTTCTGTGTCTGTTTGTCCTCAGTTAAGGTGTAGTCAGCAATTTTGGTCAGTTGAAAAAAAACAAACTAGGAAGTAGGCTTCATGGGGAAAAAGTCTGAATATATTTGCCTTAGAAAAGAGAGTCACTGCAATCCAATACAAACTTATTGTAACTGATCACCTTTATCCTATGAGGAAACCTTTCTGTCCTGATGGGAGTGGTCTATTCCAGGATAACTCCGCCCCATCCACATGGCAGGAGGGCTCACTGTTTGATGAGGATGTGCTTCAAAAGCTATGGCCTTCACACTCCCCAGATTATAAGCCAACTGAACACATATGGGGGATTTTTAGACAGTACTCTAGGAATCTGAGGGAATTTTTTGGACCTTTCAAACTACCAGGGTGTTCTGACAGTTTGTGGTCTCCCAACACCAACACCAACACCTTACTAAAAATTATATTGTTTTTGCCCTTTAATTTGAATATATTAATGGCAGCTGCTGTACTATGAGAAGCTACAAATTGTTGACTGTACCTTCAAATCCAGCATTTCACAAAAAACCTAAATGCTAAATGATCCCAGGAGAATCTCTGGAAACCAAGGCTTTCATTAAATATTATGTAATTACAGCAAATGAGCAAACATGGCATTTGCAGTCAGGAGACTTGGTATGGCAAAAAAAAACCCCCACTGATTATTATAAATTATATATTCACACATATACACATTACTGGGTTGGCCCAGTAACTCTTGGGTAGTTGACTGACAATAGGCCTAGCAAATGTTCTTGTTTACACTGTACTGTTACTAGTGTTTAACACCAGCCGAATACAACACTAATCCATTTTCACTGTCAGGTTTTTGCACACACACTCATTTAATTTTTTTTCTTGAACAGCAAAACCTGAAGTATTTTATTCTTCTTATACTACAGCAATTGTTACTCTGTTATCACCTACAATGTAACAGCTATAGTTGTGCCCCCATCAGCCTTTGCTTATTCTCTCTCATGAAGTTAATAAGACAAAAAAACACTATCTTGTCATGGTACTTAGAAACCACAGACCATCCTGAAACCTTGTATTAAAAAACTAAAAGGTTCACCTTTTAACTCTGAAAGTCCCGAAAGTGCTGACACTGGAGACTCCTTCCATAAATGTTAAATGAAAGTCTCCTTAGAGAAAATTTCACCATATCAATTACTAAATGAAGTTCCATATTAGCCTGAACAATACATGCTTAACTACCAAGTCATTTTCCGTTTGTTTGCCATTTGACTTGGAGAATGGAAATGCAAAAGATACAAGACACAGGCGGAGTTAAACCCCTCAGAAAATACTAACTCACCAACAATAATAAAGGTGGTCAGTTAGCCTCCCTGATAACCTCACTGCAATGCTTCTAGATAACTCATGCTGTTCTCTGCCACTTCTCTGCCATCACATGCTTTTATCACTAACATCGAGAGATGATTCAGACAGGAAACAGAGGTGAGTATGGGAATGTACTCAAAAACAGACCTGTTTATGCTGTCCTGGTGGTGATTAAACTCTTCAAACTACCATACGGAAAGCATGATAAAAATTAGGTTTTTTTCCTTGCAGAACCCCTATTTTTGGTTCACAAATTATACGATTATGCAAAACATCTACATAATTATAAGTATTTAGTAAACCTATTAAGGTTCACTTGCACACAGGGAAGTTGTAACTGTACGCCCACCTATAAAACATGGAGGAATATTAATTCCTGGCAAAACATATTCAGCTATAACATAGCTGTTATATACCAGCTCGGTATTCTCAGACAGTCTGCATAATAATTACTTATAACTTCATATAACTTCCATACAAGACTGGAGGTTTATCTAACTCCAAGTAATGTATTCCACGCAGCTGAGTTCGTTCTGGGACAGATCAGCAAGAACACATTTTACATACTGTGTGCTCCATAGTGTGGCTATGGAGCGACCCCTACAGGTGCACTGTTGAAAAGTATATCCCAAGAAGCTTAAACTGAAAATGCTTACTGCTTGCTTGACTCGAAGCATGACAAGCAGTATCAGCACATCAGCTGTCTGTAGCACCAGCCAAACTGCCATGTAGTCAAGGAACAGAGACAAAAGAATCCCAAAATAGTCATAGCCTTTAATAAAATTAACCATTCATGCTTTCCTTCCTCATGTCATTATGCACATCCTGTAGATCCTCGTGCACATCCTGGATACTCTGGCTTAAGCTTTATTCCTTTATTTCTATTCTAATCTGCTTCCAGTGTATTTCCCATTCTTTTTTTTTTTGCCAGTCACTATCCAAGGCTGAGAAAAATAGACTTTAAACAACCCATTTCACTTAACAATGCTAAATGTTCTTCCAGAAGCTCGGATAAACATAACTGCATACATAGAGACGGTTACCTCTTCTGAAGTTTAATCAGATCTAGGTAAATGTGTTACAACTTCAGAATGGCAGACGTGTGGCATGCTGTACTGCCTGAATAATTCACATTCACTCAGCTGAGTTTTACTGGCACAAGCCCACGTGTAACCAACAGACATGGGAGGCTGCTCCTCAGGTGAAGCTGGACTTTTGTCCCCTTTTTGCTGTCCAAAGTTCAGGCTAAGTGGATCACCCACATGTCTATGGATTTCCAAAAATAATTCAGGCAGTGCAACCTGTCCAGAGGTCTGAGGGGTTAGTGATGAGCTGTACAGACAGGTGACCAGCCAAAGGAAAGTTGCATGAACAGCCTGCATAACTGGGACTAGAAATATTTGTAGGGATGACTGACAAAGCACAGCGCTTATGTATGTAACTACGAAATATCTCATTTATAGATACAAGACTGCTGGAGCTCAAGAACATCTCCCAAAATCTAGCCAGTGGTTTAGAAGTGTGGTAAAGCATTACGTAGATGCTCAATAGAGGGGAAATTGTATTTTATTAGCACCTTTATTTGGCTGAAAATAAAATTCAACAAGTGACAGAAAACTCTTGAACCTGAACTAAACCTTGTTAATATGTATTTGAAGTAAAGAGAATTGTGTTAAAGGTCAGAGCAGGTTTTTTTTTGCTTGTATTTGCAAACCTCTTTACACAAGTTCAATGTTCCATGTTGTCTACTTTTGAGTTTGTTGGTCAAATTCCTTACAGGCAGAGAAGGCAACATGGACTGACCTTCTACACATGGACATACCTAAATGGCACGTCAGTGTTTGCTCTCAAATATACACTCATTTCACTTTTGAAAACCACAAAAAGTAGGTCTGAAGAGTAAAGGTTATATTAAAATTCACAGACAGTAGTCCTAAAGAGCAAAAGCTCATAGAATACAATTCAGAACGATATAGTATGCTGTTACTTGTTATAAAAATGCCACTAATATTGTTATGGCTAAATAAATCTGTTTTTATTATCATGTGTCTTATGCACATGCTTAATTCTTATCCTTACACAACTTCAGTAAAGAAGGTAATGCCATTAGTGAAATCAGGTATTTGGAAGGTAGTGCAGTGTTTACTGTTTTAAATACGATTAAAGAGCAAGTCAGTGATTTTTTTTTTTTGTAATATTTGATGACATTCTCCTCACATTCTGGCAAATGCCAATTTAAAAAAAATGACAGGTCCAGGAAATGGGATCAGAAACAAATAATCAACCACCAACATTCAGCCATTCAGGAGAAGAAACATCTCTAGTGGCCTGTCGATACAAAATGCTCAGCCTCGTGTACTTGGGGTTAGGTGTAGCCTCTGCAGCTTGTGTGGCTGTATATGACTGACTTTTGAGATTTTAAACAGCTAGCTTAAAAGCAGGGTTCACCTTAAACACAATAAATATGTTTTTATTTTTGAATATATGTAATGTGCTTAAGGGTGGCACGGTGGTGTAGTGGTTAGCACTGTCGCCTCACAGCAAGAAGGTCCCGGGTTCGATCCCCGGGTGGAGTGGTCC
>JAOVVH010000035.1:10463566-10481535 GCA_028566435.1 Scorpiodoras heckelii | reverse complement strand
AAGTAGGCTAGATATAATATCCTAACGGTACTGTAAAGCAATGCCATCGGTTCACACATTAACCTCCTCATTCATATAGGAAATGCTGACATTGTGACAGTGAATTTTGCTTCACTAATTTATGCAGTGTGTCTGATATCACTTCATTCTACCTGTTGAGTGTTGACTCTTCTTCCACAATCCTATAGGACAGGAGGACGTTCCTATACTTTACTCACTCACACACCTCGTTCACTCACTGTGAAACCTGTAGCTCTCGGTCCCTCGGCACTGACGTTAACTGTTACATTTACTGTGATTAGCTGAAAAGTCGTCTATGTGTTCGTCTGTGCGGGCGCGTGTGTGTGTGTGTTTGTGTGCGTGTGCGTGTGTAGGGTTGCCGACTGCTGCGTAGCATATTTAGTTTTGTTTTAATCTGAAAAAAGTGTGTGTGTGTGTGTGTGTGTGTGTGTTGGGGGGGGGTCTGTGTGAAATTTTGTTTCAGAAAAAGTGGGGGTGTTGAAACACCCACATCCCCCCCGTCTGCTATGTCCCTGGCTCTAGTGCAACCAGAAATGTAAGGAAAGACATAAAAGGATAGATAGATAGATAGATAGATAGATAGATAGATAGATAGATAGATAGATAGATAGATAGATAGATAGACAGGTAGATAGATAGTGGCACAACCACACTACATTTTACATTTTACATATATACGTACATGTCCCCCACAGGATCTTGGAGGGAACAAGAAGTGTTGTATGCCTATCATGAGAAACGATTCTTGCCAGCCGACGCTTGTCACGTACACCCAATGTCTTTTTATGTCTTTTATGACACACTGCTGTCATAAATTTGAGGTTTTGCCAGAATTCTTGTAGTCACAGTACACCACTGAAATGCTCATACATGAAAATCCATAAAATCTCACGAACTCCAACTATTAAACCATATTGAAAATCACAAAACCATTATAACTTGCCATTCTTAAGAGCAAGAATGAACTGAAATAATATCCATCCATCCATTATCTTCCGCTTTATCCCGCTAGTTGGGGTCACAGGGGGGCTGGAGCCAATCCCAGCATCATCGGGCGAAGCCGGGTACACCATGGACAGGTCGCCAAAAATCGTTGCTTAAGCAGTTCTTGAGGTATGGAAATGTGTCAGGTGCAGTGCCCTCTAAATTTCATGACATTTGGTGTGTGTCAAAAGAATGTGGTAGTGATGCAAGATTTGAAATTTCATGCAGTATGTGCCTTTACATCACAAGATATTGGCTAGTGAATGGCAAGACTTTGTTTGAACATTATTCACTAGTTGACGCTACTCCACAAATGAATCATAATGAGCTAGGACAATGTTCCTCCTAGAGTCCACCTTGCCATAAAATTCATAATTTTTGGCAAAACAGTTTTCAAGCTGGTGCCCAAAAAGTACTTTGAGCCTACCCCATATCAGGGGGCAGGAACACGAAGGGCAACACACACCCAGGGACCTTACATTCCATATCAGATATGTGGGGCTACAACCAGACCAAGTTTCATGTGGATTGCTGAAGTCTAAGTATTTGATATCATCAACCCCAAAAATGGTTGGAAAAAAAATGGAAGAAAATTTTTTTTTGACAAAATATATTACTGCAAGCATTAATTAGGAGTAAAGTAATAAGTTTTTGTTACATGAAGTTGTCTACAAGTAGACATTTACTTTTTCATGTTGGTGCCCTTTAAGAACTTTTCAGCATTGCTTAAGTGAAAGCGAATCCTTTAGTAAAAGGGAGAAAAATGACATACAGTACTTGTGTGCTACAAGGTACCATTATGTAAGTAGCTGTGCTGTTTATAAAACTCTGGAAAACTGTGTACACAATTCTGTCATATAGGAGTTAAGAGGTTTATGTTGTGAACATAACATAATTGTGGACCTGTAATCTCTAAGGAGCCAAGGAACACTGCTTTTTAGATTTAAAAAGAAGACAGGCTTGGATTTCACTTTGAATAACCACTCACTCCCACACACACACACACTGGACCTATTTCTGTTCCTGACACGTACATGTTTATGTCTCTGTTTGTTCATGTAGCTCTATAGCTTGCACTGTCACTGAGTGCAACCTGCATGCATTTGAAGCTAAAGACCGTTTTATTGCTCAGGCTTGCTAGCTAATTGCCCTAGTTAAATGTGTTATTGCTGTTCATGTGAAGAGCCCTAGCCATGATGACTCACAAAGCCAGGTGAGCTTCGCTGGGTAACTTTCCACTCACAACAATTTTCAGTTGTGAGAGGAAGGACAGAAGGAGCGACAGATGGCTTGACCTCTCCAGCTGATATTGATCTCATGGTTTTTTTTTTCCTCTCGCCCCCGTTTATCAGTTGTGTACCTGATGTAAATCAATGCTGGACCTGCAGCCAAACTGCAGAGTTATGATAAAGCAGACATCAAAAAACATTAATGCAATCGGGTACCAGTTACCAGAAAGGCAAGTATGAATTTTTTGGGTTAAATCTAAGGTCAGTGGATAACAATAACAGATCAATCTAAATGCTGACAAACGTTCTCCTTACACAGAGCACTAGTAGTGAATTATTACAAACACAGCTAACCTGGAAAAAGATGCTCAAAGCTAAGCGACAGGGTAGACGGTGTGGCAGCATCAAAGCAAACAACAAGCTGGAAAAAAAAACATGCAGTACTTTCCTATTCGTGTGTGCTTATTATACTGGTTACAGGAAAAACTGAGTCATGTGTAAAAGTCTCATTGCTGTTTCAAAGATTATCAAGTGCTGGGAGGAGGTTTTTCTTGGCTGCTAACATTCTCCTTACAAAAGGTTAAAGAGTTCAAAGGTCAAAGTAGAGCATTTAGAGAATTTAATCTCACCTGCAGCAGTGACTCATGACCATAGATTTTGTTGGAGCAACGTTCGAAAAGACAGGCTAATATCTAATAAATAGTTTTAAAGCAGTCATCCAGTGTATAGTCTACAAAAACATTTTGAGCAGCTTTTTGTGTTCAAGATAAAATCATTAACTAGAGTTGACAGGTTTCAAGAAAATGTTCAGCCCAGCAACAAATAACCAAGCATTGGGAGACATATTTCTTCTTTTCCTCAGGTATTACCTGTAGAAACAAGTATTTCACACATAATTCTTATGTACAGACACTGCCCACTACAAAATCTCCCTTTTCCTCTCCCAGTCTTTGCAATAAAAATAGATCTGTATCTCAGTAGATCTATATCTGCATTTACACTTTGTGCCATTTGTTTCCTATATAAAAGAAGATCTTAAACTATTATTAAACAATCTGGTAGCCCCGTCTTTAACTGTCCAGTCCACTCCTCTCTAACCACAATGCTCACAGAGTGACTATGGGGCAGAGTCCTGCCCCAATGGATCTCTAATTGCACTGGATGTAGTTCCCATTTTTGACCACTATGTGCAATAATAACTTTGTGCAAGCTAAGTGGGGCAGTATGAGTCCTGCCCAGTGCCTGTGTAACATCTAGAAAGGTGGGCAATTCAGTGAAATATCATCAGCTTATATCAGTCAAAGAGCACCATTTCAGCACCACTATTTCAATGGAACTTGTATTTAGTTGTGAAAGAGGACTTTATGAATATTTGTTGAATGGCCCAATGTTCAGAATCCCACTATATATCAGTGTGCAATAAGGAACAGTAGAAGTCCACCTTAAAGACTCACCTTGGCTGCAAATCATGTGTAACTGATAACTGCCCTCAGTTTGTATAAGTATGTTTAGCAGTTAATACTTGGTAGGTCCCCCACGGGATCTTGAAGGAAACATTGCACAGTCCTCATGCTGATGTTTGTTGAGGCCTGCTGATGCTGATGTTTCGATGTTACTTGAGGTAGTGTTGCACGTCTATCATGTGAAACAATTCTTGCCAGCTGATGCTGATCACGTTCACCCAGAGTCTTTTTACAGCCACGCTGGTGTCTTGAGTTTGAATTTTTCCTGGAATTCTTGTAATCATGGTACATCCTTGAAATGCTCATACATGAAAATCCAAAGTTTGCTTCTACCTCTGAAATGCTATGACCCATCTCATGAGCTCCAACTATTAAACGGCTTTGCAAATCACAAAATTGTGATAACTTGCCTTTCTCATGGCAGAAACAGCTCTAGAAGCTTCCATAGATGTCTGCCACTTTAAATACCCACTGGTGGATGCAACCAATGAGGTGCATAGGCGGCATTGCTATGTACACTATATTGCCAAAAGTATTCACTCAAGCATCCAAATCATTGTATTCAGGTGTTCCAATCACTTCCATGGCCACAAGTGTATAAAATCAAGAACTTAGACATGCAGACTGATTCTACAAACATTTGTGAAAGAATGGGTCACTCTCATTAGCTCAGTGAATTCCAGCAAGGTACCGTGATAGGATGCCACCTGTGCAACAAGTCCAGTCATGAAATCTCCTCACTAGTAAATATTCCACAGTCAACTGTCAGTGGTATTATAACAAAGTGGAAGTGATTGGGAATGACAGCAACTCAGGCACAAAGTGGTAGGCCATGTTAAATGACAGAGCGGGTCAGTGGATGCTGAGACGCATAGTGCGCAGATGTTGGCAACTTTCTGCCTTCAGATTAGCTCAAGCACAGTGTGTAGAGAGCTTCATGGAATGGGTTTCCATTGCTGAGCAGCTGCATCCAAGCCTTACATCACCAAGCACAATGCAAAGCGTCAGATGCAGTGGTGTAAAGCAGTCTGCCACTGGACTCTAGAGCAGTGGAGACGTGTTCTCTGGAGGGACGAATCACACTTCTCCGTCTGGCAATCTGATAGACAAGTCTGGGTTTAGCGGTTGCCAGGAGAATGGTACTTGTCTGACTGCGCTGTGCCAAGTGTAAAATTTGGTGGAGGGGGGATTACGGTGCAGGGTTGTTTTTCAGGAGTTGGGCTTAGTTCCTTAGTTCCCTTAGTTCCAGTCAAAGGAAATCTTAATGTTTCAGCATTACAAAGGGATTGTAATGACATCATATTAAACTCTATAAACAGACGAGAGAATACTTTTGGCAATATAGTGTATTTTGCACAAGTTCTGCTTTCCCATTTTTTCTGGTACTTTAGTGTAGATGATAATATGTGCTTTAAATAACACATTGAGAATTTCTTTGCATAATTAAAGGGTTTAGCTCACTAAAGGGGTCCTGCGTGAAACCTTTTCTGAAATGGGAGTCCAAAGTGTTCGATATGGAACAGGAACGTTTCAGAGCACTAGAAAAACACTTTATTCAGTTACACTTTATGTGGATAGTCTGCCTACAGAGGAGTATTTGTAACATTTCATCTGCTTATTAGCTGAGATTCAACTGATTTGCCATTGTCTGTAGATGATTTAAAAGATTATCCATAGAGTATCTGTGATAATTCATGAACATACCTACAGTGTATTTCAAAAGATTATTATCATTACACAGTAAAATCCCCAGTCTTAAATGTTCATTTAACACCTTACAGTGTTTATGTAACTCCAAGTGGGTGTTAATTCAACTCTTTGGGTGTTAATTCAACTCTGTGGGAGTTCATTTAAGACTGGGGATTTTACTATGTAGGGATAGGATTAAGATTAGAATGGTCAATAAAGATTAATAAAATAACTTGAATATTTTGAATATATACATTGTTGAACATTTGTTCATAAGTTCATAAGTTGCTGTTAAAATGTTACAAATAATCTGTAAACCCTCTCTGGGCAGACTGTCCAAATAAGGTTTTACCCTGACTTCTCCCCACTTCAAGTTGAAAACAGAGATCTCATCTGTTCAGAGTCCATGACACTAGCTTCATTAATCCAAATATTTTAATAATATACACTGAGGTAAGGTGACACAGCCCGACTTGGCAACAACAACAAGGTTTTATGTATTAATTAACAACATGCTGCATGGCTTAATGGTTTATAGGAAGATGTTGTGGTATGTCTGTGAGACAATTTTCTTTGTTATAGCAACGATAATCAGTCATTCTCTCACCAGCATCTCCATTTTTTTTTCTCTCATAAAACATAACTTGTCATTTTACTGGGAAACTGCCCTGAAGACTTTCACGCTGGGCAACTTTGCAAAGCCCTGCGACTGTTACGAAGCACTGAAGTCCCCAACTCCACCAATAAATGTTAAATAAATGTCTTTAAAAAAAATCAGGTAACAGTTTAATTGGATAGTCCGCCCTCAGAGGGTTTACGGGGTATTTGTAGCATTTCAACAGCAACCTATGCTATATAAATGTTCAACAAAATCAGTAAACCATTTCATTAATCTTTGTTGAACACTCTAACCCTAATAAGCTGTTGAAATGCTCATGAATTGTTACATAACCTGATAAACGATCCACAGACAAAGGAAACCAGCTGAATTGATGAATCTCGACTATTAAGATGTTGAAATGTAACAAATACTCTGTAAATCCTCTGCAGGCAGATGATCCAAGTAAAGTGTGACAAAATTTCATACATTGTTAACAAGACAATAAATAAAATAATAAAATCCATTAATAGTCTTAGATTATGTCGAGGGTATGCTGTACACGTCCCTGTGCATGAACTGTTACTATAGAAATGATAATGTATTCGATTGAGTGCATTAATATAAAGTTTATATTCATAACTTGAACGCTTGGTTTATATTATAAAGCAATTATTCGCAATTATACAAATTAATAAACTGTTCTGTTGCATAACTTAACATATTTAGCAACGTTCGATAAAAAAACAAAAAGTCTCAAAATTGCTCAAACATTTTGTGGGCAATTTGCAGTCTGCATTTTTAAGGAAATAATAAAAAAAAAAACCCAACTGTGTAAAATATTTTAACTAGCAATAAACCAATCGTTAAAAAAGCATTAACAAGTAACTGTTGCTGTTATTGAGTGGGTTAGTTGTTTATCCAGACCTTTGTGAGTGAGGAATTTACCTGGCCGGATGTACCTGCATCTTTACAGTTATACTTCCGTATTCCTGCCTTACAGAGCTTAGATGGAACTTGTTTTCTAAAACTATAGGCAAATGAGCCTTATGCATGTTCCTGCACGTTTCACAAATAACATACGTTCCTTTTCTCTCTGCACTTCCCTCACTTTGACACTCCAGAATGGGCTCCATGACATGATGTAACCTGGCCTTTCTGTGTTTCAGCTTCACCAGTGAGATCATGTTGTGAAGTCTCTGAGGTCACACTGCTCTAATCTTCTCTGCACCATAAACTCTGACCTCTTTTCTTACAGCCTAGATCATTTTTCCTGCCTAAAAGTATTTTAGTCTTTACCTTAGAAACAGTTGATTTTTGACATATGCACATTAATTCTGCTTCGCCATTATTATTGGTGCTGCCACTTCTTCAGAGCTGAACAACAAATCAAGCAAACTCCATGTACAAATTACACAGCCAGAATCAAATCTAGATCTTCGTTTAGGTTTTTCTGTGCATAAACTAATGATACGATGAAAGAGCTGGCCAAGAAAACAGCTGAGCAGCTAAATACAACACGATTGTTGACTCACCGATAAACCAATAAAATGCTGGATTATATGTAGACAAAACGTCTGCAGATTGCCTGTAGATTACATCAGGACAAAGTGCAAAACCAAAACACCAGAAATGTTTTTTCACTGTCTATTTACCGATAGACTGCACTGTAAATAGGATTTCACCGAATTGGAAAAAAAACAAACAAAAACCCTTTCTGTGTCATTATTCTTTGGTGATATTTTATACGAAGTCCATGTTCATAAATCCTTAGAAATGCTTAGAAGTCTTTGTAAGTTGGTAATATGTCCTTGTAAACATTCTAAACTTCAATAATGCCCCATAAAGCTCTAATAATGTGCTAATAATAGTAAATAGACAAATATAAATAGTATCATTGATAATCATGTTGGCACTATTGATTATAATAGCATGTGTTGTACTGAATGAGGTTTATAACTTATGAATAGTTAATAAGCAACTGTTAACATTTTAAAAAAACATATAAAACATCATTAAATTCTCCATGAGCCTTTATTCAAGTTGATAAAATGCTTACATGGAATCATTACCAGCTTAGAAAGAAAGTTGGTAGCCATTTTTCCTTCTCCAACTAGAAAGCTTTAAAACAGACAGTACAAGCAGACAAGCCAGACAAGTCTCAGCCTGTGTCACTGTAAGACCTACAGCTGCTCGAACTGGCCAGCATGGAATTTTCCATTTACGACAGTTCGTGACAAGAGAAAAAGCCAAAACACTTAATGAATGACAGAATGCATACAGGTTTTTAGAGACCTGCTAAGGCTGTGAGCATCTTCATGCAATTCAGCTTCACAATACTAATTCAGGACCAATGGAAAATTCCCACTCTGGTTAAGGTAATCTCTTCACAAGCAACACTCCGCTAGCCACTTGCTCCTCCTCCCTTTTCTCTGGTTTTATGGGAAGGGAGATGGAACTGGAGATAGTTGGGTTGTCACCCTGGTAGCCCATACGGTCTTATTTAGATGTGTTCATCCAAGCTGTAATCACGGAATTCCTAGAAATATCTTTCTATGAATGGATATTAGAGGTGTGTTGAAAAGAGGGATGCAAGGATCACCTGGTCAGCATGGTTTCAAGAAAAAGATTACTGCACTGCAATCTTTCAGCTTTCTGAATAACCATGTTATTCTACCCATTCTGCAATAAAATACTGGACAAGATCAGAGAGCATAGTGGTCAACTGTTATTTCTTACTACAGTCACTTTTGGCAAAAACACATTGAATATTATAAACTAAAGATATGCAGAGTCATTTGGGCCAGTGTAGTAGAAAGCAGCTAATATTTGCTATACGTTGCCAAAACGGCGTTAAATATGTTGAAAACAAAACCTCTTTTGCATGAAGCATGAATTCTTCATTATCATAATTCAAATGAAAAAATACGGTAGCTCATCAAAACTGGACATTTTCCAATTCTAAACGCATCACCTTGCCTGTTTCTAACGCCTCTTGTCCAGTTTCGGTACCCACTGTAGCCTCAGCTTCCTGTTCTTGACTGGCGTGAGTAGAACCTTATGTGTTTTTTTTGCTGCTGTAGCCCACTCAGTGAACACAGAACGTTAAACTAACGTTAGCCTTTGGATCTCCTATAATTAGTTTTACAAGAACCTTCTCCCAACATTTAGAGAACATTTATTCCAAATTACTACGCATCAGAACATTTCCCAAATGCTTTGGGAAATATTTAGGAAAACATTTAGGAACTTAGGTGTCATAAGGTTTTATGTATTGCAATGGTTAGGGGAAACTTCATACAACCAAACAGGAATGTTCTCCAAAGGTTCTTCAAATGTTCCCATAATTCAAATGTTAGGAGAATGTTCCATAAACCAAAACATGCAACCAAAATCTAGCATTATATTTACATACAAAAAAACCTTTGATGCCAAACCAAAGCATAACCAAACAAACCTTCAAGGAACATTCCTGTAACCAAAAATAACATTAACAGAATGTTCCGGGAACCTAGACCTATTAGTTGTGCATCCACGTCAAAGCTTTGGTGTGTCGTGTATTTTGAGATGCTTATCTGTTCACCACAGCTGTAAAGAGTGGTTGGTTAACTTACTAAATGCTTCCTGTCAGCTTAAACCACTAGGTCCTAGTGACTACGCCATTCTCGTCTGCCTGAACATCCCAAAAGTCCCAGGAGATCAGCAGATTCTGAAATACTCAACCCAGTCTATCTGGCACCAACAACCACGCCATGGTCAGGACATCACATTTTGCTGTGCAATGTGAACGAGTGCATTTCACTTGTAGATTTCACTACAAATGCAAATCATTCAACCATCCATCCATCTTCTTAACCGCTTATTCCAGTTCAGGGTAACAGGAGAGCCGGTGCCTAGCCAGAGGCATAGGGCGCAAGGCAGGATCAACCCTAGACAGGGCGCCAATCCATCGTAGGGCACACACACTCACACACACTTACACACTTTAGAAACACCAATTAACGTAATATGCATGTCACTGGACTGCAGGCGGGAGGAAACCAGAGAGCCTGGAGGAAACCCACGCAGACATGGGGAGGACATGCAGACTCCACACAGAAAGGACCCAGACCACTCCACCCAGAGATTGAACCCAGGACCTTCTTGCTGTGAAGCGACAGCGCTACCCACCGAGCCACCGTGTCGCTCCAAATGCAAATCATTTCAGCTTTATTTGTTTAATTTGTTTTGTGAGACATTTTCTCATGTCTCGTGTGTAATGACACATGAACTGTGCATGATTTTTCACAGTATTTAATGATTCAGTTAATGATTCAGCAAAAGTATTCACGTTTATATGTTATAGTAATAACCTGTAAGTAATAACATTTATAAAATGTTAATGCTAAGAAATGGTACTGAACTTTTTAGCCTTCTTTTTAAGGCAACTTTGTTGTGTCTGAGTTAAAAAGACCTAAAGTTTGCAAGATTGTGGGCCAAAGCGGGTTTAAAAATATCTTTGTGTCAGCAAATATCAAATGTCACAGACTCTGTAGCAGCACCCACGTCAGTGTAGGCAGGTTCATTTCTGACCATTAGAATAGCAACTGGGCAAAAACAGGAAAAAACAGTCTACGTTATGATCTCGCTGGCAAAAATAGACCAGAGAAAAAAAACGGAGAAAAAAGAAAAGAGGCTCTCACAAAACTGCAGATTATTCTGAAGTGAAGAGTTTGTTCATTTATAACATGTCCTACCTGTGTCCCTAAGCAGGCCACCATCATGTGCGTGAGCAGTTTGGCAGCAAACATGGGGAATCTGGAGCACAGCACATGAGATATGATGGCCAAGGCGAAACCTGTGAAACGAGACGCAACACATTTCAAACAGAGTAGAGTTGTAATCTTTTGTAACTACAGACAGAGGTTGATGAAAAAGGCAAGGCCGGGCGTATTTTAGTATGATTGAAGAAGGAATCAGGCTGGAACCTGAGACGGAGATGAAGCCTGCGGCGTAGAAAGCCTCGTTGTAGGAAGACAGAGCGCTGATCTCAGCCGATGCTGTATAGATGGACAGATGTGAGCAGGCACACTCTACGAAGTTCTCGCTGTCGTCTACCACGCGACAGAACTGACCATCAGCCAGCCAGCTGAACAGGAGAAACCAATACAATAAATCATGCATAATTTTATGACCAAATGACTTTATGAGAAACAAATGTCCCCACAGGGATATGAATACTTGACAGATTTGGCCTTGTGGGGACACTTGGCTGCTACCCACAAGGAAAACTGCATTTTTACAAAAACTACGGCTTTAAAAAATTAAATAGCTAAAGGGTTTCATTTTGGTTTCTGAGGTTACAGGTGGTGACAGAT
Organism: Scorpiodoras heckelii; assembly: GCA_028566435.1. NCBI lineage: Eukaryota > Metazoa > Chordata > Actinopteri > Siluriformes > Doradidae > Scorpiodoras > Scorpiodoras heckelii. Next base: position 10,470,194 of record JAOVVH010000035.1, on the reverse strand, counting down.
TTAGGTGTGTAGCACAGCATTAACTAACTGTGTTAATATTTATGCCAGTAGAAGGGCTTGACAATGATAGTAAGACAAACGTGTGTGTGTGTGTGTGTGTGTATGTGCATGTCTGTGTATCTGTGTGTAGAGTTTGGTAAACCACCTTTCAGCTGCCTGGTTCCACAGAAGGCACAGAGACTGGCGGGGTTTCACCCGGCGGTCTGCTGTGTGTATACGGTACACCACCTCTTTACCATCTGCTAAAGGTCTGGAACCTCGGCCCTGTAGACTAACAGAGAATACCTACACACACCGCCAACACACACAAGAAACAAAAACATTCATAAATATCCAACTGGATAGGTTTATACTGGTGACAGAAAACCAGGAATACACAAACACTGTCTTCTGGGAAACTGCAGTGTTGACAAACCGGAACTGCCCTTGTATATAGAACATGTGTAAATTACAGTTACAGCTTGCAGAGAGAAGGGAAGAGCCATGAAATGAACAAACGACTGCTGACAGACTGACTGAACAACACTGCCACCATCTGGACAGTTAATAAAGCCAATCAAATGGGTGTCCTCGTTACAATAGAGTTTTGACTGATGTCTGTTATATTTCATTGGTGAAGTGACTTGAATGGTGATATGAATGATATATTCTTAATTCCAGTTGTGATTTTTTCCAATAAAAATGTATCAAGAGTAAATGTATATTATGTTTAAATGCAAGTGTTTAGAGTCTCAAAAGTGTGTTTTCATCATTTCCTCTTTTATTATCATGATAATGGTATGTCTTCTTCTTCTTTTTCTTCTTCTTCTTTGTATTATTATTAGGAGTGAGTTGAGTTATTATTTTACTGAGTATACTGTGTGTATGCTATTATATAAAACTAATGACCATAATGACTGAAATTTGTCATTTGTCAAAACTCCAACATCAGAAAATACCTCAATGTTAAGCAATGAACTTAAATTAAAACCTGCAGCTTCCCTTTTTTCTTCATCCGTCCCCTGTGAAGTACCTCTACCCGCTATATGAATAGCATCTGATGAAACCTTCCTTACATAAACATGAAAACACTGAATTACTGAATCATGACTCACCGGATTACTGATAAACGTCTGTCTCAGAACTGAACAATCACTTAGTAGCAAACACCTGAACAATTTTAAATGTCCCAAACACATCTCTCAGCAGAAATCCTCTTGTATCGAATATAATCTCACTCCTGCTGAATTCAGTCTGCCCGCTGATTTGAAAATGAAACACGTTCAGCTCGGCTCACCTTGTTGTTGAGAGCGCTGGCTTTTGTGTTCGTGAGGAACCAGTGCTCAGTGTGGTACTCGATGAAGTGTACATTCTGGCAGGCGATGGGAGACATGCCACCCCCAGGCAGCACTGGCACCTCCAGCAGGCCGTCAGGCAGGGTGAAGGTATCGCCGTTTGTGCCTGTAAAGGTGTGTGCGTTGATGTCTGTGGGGTACCAGTGGTTCGCTGTGATAGTGAAGTAAGGACACGTGTCCAGGGACTTTCCTCTGTAGAAATGGCATAGAGGAATCAAAATTACCCCTTATAATCTGAATAGGTCAAAGGGGCTGATTTAACAGTGGAAACAATGCAATTGTGGGCAGTGTGGCATGTTGGAGGTGGGCAGGTCTGATACCGGCATATTTCTGTCATGTGTGGTGTCATTTTAACACATATCATGGTGAACAATTGAGGAAATAGGAGGCACCTACAATTCAGGAGCCACCACGGCCCATCTAAGTGTTGACACTGTTTCTGTCTGTCTGACTGAAGCTATTCCAACTTCATCCAGGTGTTTGGTTCAGCTCTGCTCATCCACCCCCTTATACGTTTGTCTTTTATTTTACGTCCTGCTTGCATTTTGTTTACATAAGCACTCTTTTTTTATTAAGTTAAATAGATGTTCAAACCCTCTGGCAAGCAACTACACATGCTACTGCTTGCATGTTTAAAGTGACACTGTCAGCAAGCACTTTTTTCTAACAGAACAGTACATGATTAAAATTTTAATAAAGACCTCTGAGTCCAGAGAATCAAATAGTCTAAAGGTCAGAATTACAGACTGAGACATTCATCCAAGATATCTGTTTTGGAATCAGCCACATTAACCTTATAAACTGGAGTCAGATAATTCTGCTACATAATTGAAAATTTGCTTAATAAAATTAACACATACTTTTAACCTTTAACTGAACCGATCCCCTCAGTGGTTTTACACTTGAAGGGAGGAAATTTAATTTGCATAACAGAGCAGAGATTTTTGCCCTGCAGGTGCTTGGCTCAATTTCAGCAATGACCATAAAACATCGTTTAAAAAGCATGAAAATGAAACAGCAACCTTCAGGAGGATTGCCAAGTATGTGGGTGGTTTAAGCTATTTCCCTGAATTTTATTTATATGACTAATTACTGAAATAAATGTACAGTACTCAGAAGAGAAGCACAGGACCTACAAACAATACAGTTGGATCCATGGCTAACTGATGAACAGGATACAAGGGTTAAAAATAATAACACATTTTAAATGTATCATCACTATCCCTAACAGCCACGTTAGGATTAATCTGGGAGGCTGGGTTTTTTTTTTTTTGTTTGTTTAAGCACTTGTATACACAATTTGTTAGAGCAGAGATGCTTCCTAGTTCCCACAAATGAAATCATGCAATGGTAGATTTGAAAGTCTTACCTCTGGCCATCGGTACTGCATGGTGTGTCGGTAAGCAGCGAGAAGGCAAAACGCTCGGCTACTGTGGCCAAATGGCTCAGGCCTCGTGTGTCTGTGCGGCTTGGCTTGGCAAGGGCGCAGAGGAGGTCATAGGTCAAAGCACGGCTGCTGTCTTTCAGAGGAGTCTGCTCGGCCTCACTCAAGATCTAGATGATGTAGCGTGAGACATCATGATCATTCGGATCATTCACATTGCATACTCTGAGAACATTTTTAACATGTAATTGATTCTAATGCAGAAATCTAACCAATAATGCCATCTTTATGTAAATCATTATATAAAGTATATTCTGTGTTGATAAGCTGAATCAGGATATTTAATGTCTCTGTTTTTACATATAGTTCCCAAGTCCAACAAGTCCTATCACCAGTTCTATCACCAGTGTCTAGTGCTGCCTCATACAAAAGTCACACAGCATCAGGAGATCTACTCAGGACATCATCTACATCTCCACTGCTCTACATATGACTTTAAGTCTGCAAATTCTCTGTTTAACACCATTTGAATTAATATATAAAATGAATGGCCAAGGCCTTAGCTTGGATGATACACTGGTGACTTCAGACAATGATGATTCAGTTTAATCAGAGGAGATTCAAAACTTTGTGGAATAAGAATCTAATCCTCCAAACACCAGTAAGACCAAGAGCTCATCATCGCTATCAGAAAGTGTAGACATGATGAAGATTTCATGTTTAAGTTTCATGTTTGTAACTTGACTTTGACTTGAATATATATGAATGCCTAAGACTTGACTTGAGTTTATAAGACTTTGATTTGTGCTTTTTAAGCAAATAAGGTCAAAGTAAATTATTGTTTGTTCAACACTGAAATAATATTACTCATATTACACTACTATAAACTACTGCACAACCCTTGGGATGAACTCAACTAGCAACTGCATGCTCATCTGCATGCTCTAGTTTTCTTAATTGATGATATTGTTGAGCAACTGTCCAGCAAGTTCTAGGGCGTGCACAGCTTCTCCCTGGTTAAGAAGGCTTTAACCCAGTTAACAGTTTTAACCCGGCTTCAGTCTGGAAAACACCTATAGCACTTACTACTTATTTAAACTCACAAACGCTAACAAATCCACACACTCATCCTCACCTTCCCTGCTGCATCCAGCACAGCGGTCATCTGTTCGTGTGTCATGTCTATGCTGACTTTGTTAATAAGCCCCTGTAGTACACGGTTGATGAGTGTCTCATCTAGAGGTTGCTGGAGCTGTTCCAGCAATGCCCACACGGCCTGGGTGTCAGTGTCCGAAACCAGAGTCACGTTTGCCGTCCCATACACTGGGTGAACCCGGGCACCTCCAGTGGCATCAGAGAGAATTACACGAAAGCGCTTGGGTGTGGGGTTTGACGAGCCGCCGCTGGGTGTGAGAGTGATGTCCAGACCAGCACTGTGCTGGCCAATATCAAATGTAAGCTCACCACTGGCCAGGATGAAATCTACGTCAGCCACGGCAGGCCAGATCAGAGTGGGTCCAATGGACTCAGCTTTTGGCAGCTCCTAAAAAGCATAAGTAGACAATTTAGTGGGATAAATCTAAATAAAAAGAGCTTTGGTAAGACACTCACTTACTGCCCTTGGATGTCTGTTATGCTTAAAGGTGTTTTCAGGAAATGTGACAGAATACTTGTCTGTGGTATTTGTACAGACAGAAATATGTTCCACAGAAAGAGTACTCTTTTATGAGAAACAAATAAAACATAGTCAACAGAGGTGAGAATTTTCAGACATTGAACAGCAAGGGGTCTAAGAAGCTGTGTATCATTCAGACAGCAAAATATCTGACTGAAAGAGAAGCCAAATGGGGTTCTTTGGTAAACCGTTAAACTGTATTGACAAAAAGCATCCTGGATTGGCTTGAGGGATAGAAACAGTGCATCTGCGTACAAATTTCAAAAGCCGCATGCAGAGAGGAGACCAAATCTAAGAAGAAAGAGAGAAGTGTTACGAGTGTTAGAAGTACAGAGAAGTAATCCTTTAGACTGACACAGACACTCTGTCTCCAGCTTGTCAAATTCAATGTTCCAGCTGAAATGTACAACCATATAATTGGCCTTTGAAGCGAAGGGTTAAGACTTAAAATGCCTAATTTAGTCCAAGATTTAGTCCACAGTTTGTGTCACATGCTTAACCCTGTTCACAAGGTCTATAAGGTCATATTATATAAGCTGGTAAAGATCCGCAGTCTGAGCACAGTAAAAATGTCTGGAGTGTGTATGCTGGTTTATGAATGTTATATCTCAGTGACCATGTGTTTGTGTGTGAGTGGACTATGTATGCATCACTGCACCTCACCTGCAAATGGTACTTCACAGATATAGCTGATGCCACACTGCCCTCCCTGTACACCTGCAGAGTGACTCTGTTTGCTCGGAGTGTGGCCACAGGCAGCCGGGAGCCCACGGCAAAATACACCAGACCCCGTGGGTCATCACTTTCCAGCATGGTGATGTTTGCAAAGCGGGCACTCTGATTAATAGCCGCACCGTCTCCTACTTCGTAGATCTCCACCAGGAACCACACCTGGAACTCGGGCTCCTGCAAACAGCAAAAACACGGGAGAACTTTCCAACATCATGTAGAGTGGAGTGGCATCTGTAACTTTCTGTAACTGAACTTCAAGTGTAACATCAGACAAGGCACCAGTAGAGTTTATAGGTCTCACACAAACAAGCAACAGTGATAACTGTGTAGAAATGGTTAAAACACTTCTATGGCGATTGTGCTAAAGGAACTGAGTTGGAAACTCAGAGAAAACTCCAGCATTGCATGCAACGTCAGAAACTAAGATGCATCACAGAAAATGAATGCAAGTTAGAGACTTGAGTATTAGTTTCTCAGACAGCCTCCTCGTGCCTTTGTACCTGATCTGGTCGAACCTCCAGATGGAGGAGACAGAGAACGTGTCCTCTCCTGCAGAGCACCCTGCCTGAGGTCTGCTGCAGCTCTTGTGTCAGATTAACCCCCTGACTGAGCAATGCTGGAGATGTGAGGCTGAACGTGGCCCGCCAGGACACGAAAACATCCTCAAATGCTCTGTCAAACATAAAGCCCCGGTGTTAATCCTGTCCAGCATCATGAACTGTGGCCAACAACATTAACATGAGATATTCTATGGCAAAATGCAATACAGACTAAGAGGCGAAGAACTGGAAGATAATTACCGGTTTTCCTGCCTCTGGAGGAAGAGTATAGCTGTCCTGTTGTCTGAGTCTTCATCCAGAACCTGGCCTGTCTGAGAACTCAAAGCGAAGCCCACAATTCCATTGTGAAGATCACTCCCTGTGAGAAATACATTACAGAAAGCAGTCATCATACAAAACTGATCAAACGCTTGCTTAGACTAGTACAGCTGCTAGGATTATTTTCATCAAGAATTCCTATTTCATTTACATAAGCTGTACATTTTTTTTTACTGAATTTACAGTACTATGCAAAAGTCTTAGACACCCTATTGTTTTTAGGTATAACTTTTGTTATTTATGGGTTCTTTTTAGTTCTATATTACAGCCAATACAAAAAGATTCTATGTTTCCAAAAAAATTAAATGTTACACAAACCTGTTTGTATGTCAGTAATGAAAGCAACACATTACATAACACCACTTTTCAGACAAAAAACATAATGAAGGCTGCTGGGTTGTGCATGCAAAAAAAGAAGTACATGTGACAGTCATAGTCTCCAGAAGAGTTGTGACAGATTCGCCAAGACACTCAGTAAAACTTAAAAGTTAATTTCCTTATAAAACTGCACACACTGTACCTGCGAATACTGTTTAATAAAATGGTACACCAAATATTGACTTCCTTTAGTTTATTACTGCTTACTGCACTTTATAGTGTTTTCTTTTATGTAGAAACATCTTCA
>JAOVVH010000035.1:10441995-10461745 GCA_028566435.1 Scorpiodoras heckelii | reverse complement strand
CTGGTCCAATTTAGCCATGAAACCTCCCACACTAAAATGACAGGTGTTTCAGTTTCATTGTCTAACCCCTGTATGTAGAACACTTGATCACATGACGGAAGTCAGAAAGACTTCTTTCAAAAACTTATAAGTATCATTTTATCAAATATATTAATGTAAAAAAAAAAGAAGCAATTTTGATATACAATGCCACAAGGATCATTTGAGCTCAGCCTCATCAAGTAGGATACAATAATGACAACAAAAATAAAAATATAATAACTACATGAGTTTAAAAGGAATGCATAGAGCAGGTACTACCTTAATCTGGCTCCGCCTGGTGCCATGGACTCTATAGCGGTCAGGTGAATTGCATGTGTAACAGGCACAGACATATTATACTCAGCTATAAAAGATATGATTTTGCTCCTCTGGCCATGAGACAGGTTCACGGTGCCTACAGACAAATCCAAAAAGCAAACATGCCATTAAGCAGGGATCTATACACTATATCAACTATAAATATACACCAATCAGGCATAACCTTATGACCACCTCCTTTTCTCTACACTTATTGTACATTTTCTCAGTTCCACTTACCATATAGCTGCACTTTGTAGTTAAATTTATAAATTTACATGATTACAGTTTTTTTTAACTAATGCTACCTAATTAATTTTATCTAACTAATACAGTTAAGTTACTAAATTATTAAAGGTTTCTGACTTATGCTCCACAGTGTGAATATGATGATATCTAACCTGAGCTGGGAGTGATTGCTCCAGGCTGGTAGCCTGATGGCATCTGTCCAGGAGGGAATCCAACTCTCCACTGCACAGTCACGTCTCCATAGAGACCTGTCCTGTTGACTAACGCATCACTCCGGCCGCTCCTGACATCAGACACCTGCAGGTCCAAGGAGGCAAAGCCCACCTGGGAAGAGGGTGGTTCATTTACTGTGATACTGTTTTCTGAAAGAGATCTGAGGAAATATTTTACTTCTAAAAGTTAACTATATGTATATATGTACAAATTTTACATATGCAAAAAACACGTCTTCTGAGAGTGTGTGTAACTATAGTGCCCTCTGGTGGCAAGTTTGTTGCATTTTTGCATTTTAGCTGAATAATAAATATGGAAAATGGAAACTGACTTCAGAGTTGGCAGCCTCTTCGGGTACAGATACAATGGCAACCCCCGCATCCAGCTGCACACGGGGAGGAGAGCTGAGCAAAGGTCCTATCAGACTCACGTTCATCAACTGCACTGTGATGTTAAAACCTGTTACCAAGAAAACCTGCAAAGAAGAACAGCATTTTAACAGAAAATGTATATGTCTTCATCTACCTTATATAGGATATATATCTTCCTAGATATAGGATGTCCCGTCACTGCAGTCAACACAACAACACAACAACAGGTTCACTATTATTGCTGTAGTGCACAGCAGCTACTTCCTGGATTTGATAACTTTATAAGGAACACCTGTACACTTGCTCATTCATGCTGTTATATAATCGGCCAATCAGCACAATGAATGTAATCATGCAGAGAGAGGTGAAGTACTTCAGTTAATGTCACATTAAACATCAGAATTTGGAAAAAATATGATGTGTTGGCTGCTCTGGACATTTTTGAAACTAACTTTGTAACATCCACTGGCTGATCTGGTAGCGCAAATGGCTTGATGTTGAGAGACGTCAGGGGGGAATGGACAGACTGGTTCGAACTTTTATGTGGCTGGGCTACAACAGCCGAAGAACACATCAGGGTTCACTGATGTGAATCTGAGGCTGCACTGGGTACAGACTCGCTGAAACTGGAAAGCTGAGGATTTTTTCCAAAGAAACTGCATAAAATGCGCATTTAAATGGAAACCATTTCTATCATGATGGCTACAGATAGTGCTGATGGTCATACAGTTTTTTTTTCTTATTCTCCCTTTTTCTTTCCCCACCAATTTTTGGACAATGATATCATTCACATGAATAATTCACATGAAACTAAGTATGGTGTAGACTTCATGTCTGATATGGAATATAAGGCATTTCTCTGGGTCATCATCACTCAGTTGACTGACTAGTGAATCATGTTTAAATCAAAAACATATGATATAAAGGCTCCAACTTCACAAAATGTCACACCCTGGATCACTACCACGTACTTGCCAATTCATGCCAAATTTCATGAAATTTCATCTATCGGGATGCTGCAACTAAAACATTTCATAATCTCAAGAACTTCCTAATCAACAATGCTGAAGTTTTACACCTGCCATCACTTTTAGATTAGATACATGCCACATTTCTTCAAATTTCATCCATAGGGGGCACTGCAACTGACACATTTCAATTTCTCTAGAACTCCTTAAGCAAGAATTTTGACATTTATTTAAGCTAATTTTACTTCATTCTTGCTCTTTCTGTCACTTTACATGGTGGTCATATTACACATCATTATGCAGTATGTCTAGTTATTATTATTAAGTGCCATCAAGTCATTTCCATCTCATTTCCATATGGATAGTCTTATTCCAGACTCTCTTTGGGTCTTGGAAAGCGTGTACATTAAAATAATACCAGCATGACAAACCTGTGTGCTGAGTGGCACGGTGAGACTGACAGACTTCTCTCCATCCTTCACCACAATGCTCCCAGTAGATCTGTCCTCAGTGAAGCTTTGGCCAGTAGTGGGATAGCTGATCTGGTATCCGACAGTAGCGCTGCCAAACATCCCAGCCAGCCTGCTAATGGTCAGTGCCAGGTATCTGCTGCGGTCAGTGGCATTCACGAGTAGCTTCTGGTACTCACTGAAAAGGGCGAACACTCCGTGTGGCTCGTCGTTGGCATGGACCCGGACGCGGACACTGCTGCGGTTGGCGTCAAGTTCAGCACCACCCTCAACCGAGCTCAGATGGACTGTGTAGACCTCCTCCAGCTCAGGCACAGCGTCAGGCAGCAGGGTAAGGACGATTTCTGCTAGCCGCTTACCGGCTAGAATGGTAGCTGACCCACGGAGTGTGAGAAAGTCACCTGTTGTGTCTGTGTCACTGAGGATCTCCCAGAATACCTGAGGAAAAGCAATAGGTTTGAGTCTAATAAATGTTTTTCCTGCAGTTTATTATAGCATATCACATAAAATTAGTTGTTTATGTCATACCAAACTTTTCTATTAGTGGCATTTCTTATTAAGGACGCTATTATTTAAGGTGACTGGACAGTCATATAATCTTTTAAATGGGTCACTACTGATACACTGATTTCTTACTAATAAAGTGATGCATAAAATGTCTACTGCAACACCATAAAAATTCCTTTGGTATGATGAGATACAAAGGGGACGAGATTGATTATTCAAAAAGAGTGAGTATTGTGAGTGTGCGTTGTCCTTACAGTGATGTTTCCCATGACTCCTTCTCTGCGTGTGATAAGGAGGGAGATGTTAAGGGGGCCTTCATGGTCTGCAGGCTCACTATAAACACGCTCTCTCAGATCCTGCTCAGTGAACTGAACTATACCATTCGGGTCACCAAACTTTGCAATCTGTCGAACACACACAAAAGTACAAGAATTCATAAACTGCTAAATGAAGTCTCACATCTATAAAAAAAAAAAGAAAAGAAAAAAAAAGAAAAAAAGATTTTGACAGCAACAAGCTGACGACAGCTCATTAAGAAAGAGAGAAAGAGGTTTTTACAGATTTCATAGATATTTTTCACTTTAATGTACCCTCTCTGGTTGGATTAGTGTAATGACAACATGGCTCGATGAAAAATCATGTTTAAAGACAAAGAGACAGAGAAGGATGTGAACAAAAATAATAATATCAAACTGATGTGTGTTAGATGAGAAGAAGAAGCCTTTACTTATTTTGACATATACACTACGGCACAGTGAAATTCTTTCTCTGAATTTCTTTCAGAGCACAGAGTCAGCATTGGTACAGCACCCCTGGGGCAGAGACGGTTAATGGCCTCGCTCAAGGGCCCAACTGTGGCAACTTGGCAGTGCTGGGGCTTGAACCCTGCAACCTTCTGATCAATAACCCAGGTATGTTTTACCCCATTACAAGATAAATGTATGTGCCATTCAGTCATGCTTGTTGACTTTCTGGACCATAAACAAGGAATTTTACGTAGTCGGGTCATTACACATTTGACTTGTAAACCCACGCTCTACAGGACAACAGTTTTGGGATCATTTCTATAACCAACAAACAGATCTAATTATATATCATCCTAACAATAACACTGTACAATGTCAGTGGTATAAAATATCATACAGTGCGACACACATACCTGCAGTGTGACAAAGCCTGCTTTGGGGTCAACGTCCATGTCTCCAAACAGGTGGCTGAGTCTAATTACAAACGTTTCCATGACTTCTACCTCACCATGGGGCAGAATGTGGAGCTCGATGCTACGCGTCCCCCCTTCTCCATCTCTGAAATGGAACGATCCATTCACAGGTTCACCAAAATCTGTGTTTACAGATGGCAATACTTCGTTTGTATTGGGTCCTAGAATGTTCCACGTTATCTGAAAGAGAACAGTAATATTTCACAGTTAGGATTACTGTCTGACGAGATAAAACAAGAAACAATTGGGGAAACGTAAAGTTGTAAATAATAAATGCAATTCGTCTGAATTTTAAATTTTAAATGAGTATATCATTAAGTCATGTAGAGCAATTTGTTAGCATTTTAATTACTACAGTATTTTGATAAAATAGCTGCTAATATTGTTAGAAATGTATTCAAGTTTTATTCAGGAAAAGCTGAAATAGGCAGAATCTCTGCACTTTCTGCAGAAAATGCATTACAATGGAGGAATTATTGATATTCAAACACATCTGTGGTTACACTACTGAACAAATTGCCTACTCCAGCAAGTTGCATAATTAATTCTTTAAATCAGTCAGTAAATTTCCTATAAAGATAACACTGTGGTGTCCCACACTCAGCTTCCCCTCTCATTAACCTGACAGGTCATCTGTCTATTCTCAGCCTGTCCAGTCCCTGACCCCCATTATCACATGCTGAATGCATAAAGCCAAGGAAATATCAAAAGGAAGGCTTTAAGTATCATTTCCTCATATGTGGAATACTTGTGAATTATGCACATTATGAAGTTATGAGGTCATTATCTTGATGCCGCTCACCGTAGCATCACCCACAACCCCCCCGAAGCGCTCCAGAACGAGGATGAACCTCAGCGTGCTGTCAGGGTTCGGGATGGAGATCACACTTTGATTGACAAATCGCACCATTCCACTGGGTGAGTCGCTTTTAGCAATTGTAATCTGAGCGATGAGTCGGGTGCCCAGTATGGCTCCTCCTGACGCCGCGGTGAGCTGGATTTCAAACACCTCGTTATATTCCCTGTGAGAATGTGTCATCGGTCAAATGAAATATGAGGTATCAGAACCATTTGAAATGAACAGGATATTCAGATTTTAAATCCCACACAATATAACAAAATATTTCATGATGCAAAATCGACTGACACGTGAAGTATCCAAACCTCACTTACCTGTCCAGATCATCCACTATGGAGATATTAATGTGGCTGAGATTCTGGCCATGCCTGAAGGTTATAGTGCCGTTTGGTAGGATATAATCTGAGCCAGACTGTGCAGTCAAGCTTCTGGTTATGTAGTCGACGCTGACCTGCCCGTACATGCCCACTTTCCTCAGGACAGGGATGGAGAAAGTACCAACATCCTCCACAACTGAAACCAATAATAATAAAAACATATAATATCAACAGGATATCATATATCTTACGTAATGGGTTAAAATGCGGAGGTTCAATTTCGCTGTGTGCAAGCACAGTGACAAAAATGTGTCACTTTCACTTTCACTTTAATGTTTAATCTTATTGCTGAAAAATTGATTTTGTCTTAATTTCACCCAACAGTTGCATTTTCCACTGCCTGTTTTTGTGCCTTATTTTAAGTACTTCTTTTAAAAGGGGAACTGAAAAACTCATTTCCCTGAGACCTTAAAGTCAAGAAAAACCTGGCAACCTTGGAGGTGTGAACTGAACAAATGAATGTGTGGTGGTCTGGAAAAACCTGTCTGATCTTGCTGTGAATTCTGGCAGACAGCAAAAAGACAGATGCATGCTAGTGTATTCCTGCAAAGTGCACACTGGGTAAGGGGCCGTTTTAAGAAATAAATACAGAAAATGCAGTCAGTCTAGGTAAATCTAATTTCCTCACACAGTTCATGTCAGGCTTTGATCAAGCTGGTGGACAGCCAACTTTTTCAGAGTAGAAAATGTAAATGTAAATTGTAATTGCATTCTTGTCCATCTACCCATCTATCCACCCATCAGCCATAACATCAAAACCACCTGCCTAATGTGGTGTAGGTCCCTCTTGTGCTGCCAGAACAGCTCTGACCACTCAAGGCATGGACTCCACAAGAGCTCTGAAGGTGTGCAGTGGTATCTGACACCAAAATGCTAGAAGCAGATCCTTTAAGTCTTGTAAGTTGCAAAGTTGGACCTCCATGAATCCATTTTTTGTTCAGCACATTCCACACACACATGTCTGTCTGTCTCTCTGTCTGTTAGTATGCCACTAACTCTGAAATTTAACCTGGTTTAAACTTTTAATAGGAAGTGAATAGTGTATGTGTGTACCAGTGATGTTAATGTAGGAAGGGTCAAACTCCAGGATGCCCTCAACATTGTCATTCTTCTGGATGACAATCATGATTGAGGAGATATTGCCTATGGCTGGAGGCTGGTCTATTTGGAGACCATATTCTCTTCTGGTAAAGTTGAGTGTACTAAGCACAGGGAACAGAAAGAAAAAAAAACACAATGATCCTACACAGCGTGGTTCTTCTGAGTATCTACAAAAAAACAATTATACTGTGGATGTTCAACACTTTCTTTCACACATGCCATGCTGTACTGAAAAGCCACCAACGTTTTTGTGACTCTACCTGTCATTGAGGAGTTGCACCTGGGTGATGTTAAGGTACAAGTGCTCGGGTCCCTCTGGTAGTAAATCGTCCACAATATTCAGTGTAATGACTCTGGAGCTCTGGCCTGGGCCGAACAGCAGCCTGCCTGAGGACTGCTCAAAGTCCAGCCCGCTCACTGCACTCTGGCCCTCTGTGTGGTAACTCACCAACACGCTACTTAGCAGTCCCATGGAGCGTACCACTGTGATGTTCACCTGGAGGAACAAAACCACAGACAACAGAAAACAGGATCAGATTGTAATACTACGCTAACAGTAAGGCATACATTTGCAGTGCATGATATAAGTTATTTTCCAATATTTCATGAGTATCTGTGAAGGTAACCTAGGGTAGGGTGGCCCAACTGTAAAAAGGGGTTGGCTTATATGTGGATGCATTATTAATTGGAGCAGATTGGGTGATATTAAGAATATAGCATTTTTATATTTGACCCATTCATTATCTGGGTTGATGATGTGGTACAAAGCTCTACAGAGAATCCTCTAGACAAGCCGTCTTCATTTCTTTGATTCTCATGATGCTAGAACAGATGATAGGGGTATATAAAAGGGGTGTATTTTATCAAAAATATATCCACATGGCAATAACATGGCACTATAACTTCACTGTTCTGAGGCTGTATTATGTGGAATAAGACAATACCACATAATACAATGTCAGAGAATCATAGGATATAAATCTACTGACACTCTTGTTTGCTCCAGTTCACCGCCATGTAGAGGAATTAAAAAAACAAACAAAAAAACTCACTGCTCTGTCATCTTCCATTACACTCAGTGAGGACTGGGAGAAGGTGAAGAGGCCATAAGGCAGGTCACTGGCTGCCATGGTGATGGTAGCACGCTGTTGACTGAGGCTGATATCTGCACCAGGAGTTAGTGAGGTGAGACTCAGCTCATACAGACGCTTTTCCTCTGGAATATTATCATCCACAGCCTGGAAGAGAAAAGACAAATCAAAATAAAAAATTAGATAGACACACTTATAATACTTAAAATAGATTTTTTTGTATGTATTGTTTGTAATTAGTCTGCAATAACGTGTTTCCAAGTTGCATACAAAAATAAAAGCTAATAGTGAGTTACAGCTTATAATGAGGACTAATTTAATATATACACATGTGAATATAAATTCTGCATTTGAATAAAGAGCTTTAACTTGCATAAAAACTTGGCTCTCTTACCATCAGCTGAATGGTTGCTGCAGATTGTTGATCTCTCATGATAACTTTCCCTGAGTTCTCCACAAACTCCCTGGCGATGGCTGGTGTGATGTTCCAGTAGATCTCAATCTCACCAAAAATGCCTGGTCCTCTGACAAGACTATATCACAGGATTCAACAGTTAACTGAAATGGAAAATGACAATGACAAGAAGAACAACGATAAAAATCGGGTGGTGGAGGTGTACCTGACGAGAGCTGTGCCGTTGTACATCCCTTGAGGCTCTCCAATAAGTACATTCCTGGAAGATTCAGCAATGCCAATGATGCCCAGCGCACCACGGTCAGCCCTAATCACAACTGTGGCCAGGTCTAATGGAGCAAACATGAACATTAACAAGCACTAATAGAATTTTCAAGGTCCATAAGTCATGATCTCTGCAAGATCTCTGTAGTAGTATCATGAGAATAGGACACTTCGACAACCATCTGATGGGCTGCACCGGCTCTGAGAAGCTTTCATGGTTATGCCAGAAAAGAAGTTATGCTGGCTTACGACTACTGGAAACGGCAGAGAAGAGTCTAAATACTCACTTCTTGTGGGGTCAATAACAGCCTCATTTCTGGCAGAAAGAAGCTGGATTGTGAACCTCTCTTCACCCTCCAGAACTGCATCAGCCAAAGCCTTGATCACCACAGACTTTCTCGACTCACTCTGAACAGAATAAGAAGGCAAATGACAAAGCTGCTTATTATTATAATATACAATATAATATAGTAAAGAGTTAGTAAAATACTAAATACAGAATTCATATACACTGAAGTACCAGAAAAACTGGTACAAAGCAAAACACATAACTACGCCACCTATGCACATCATTGGTTATGCCCACCAGGGCGTATATAAAGCAATAGACATCTATGGAAGCTTCTAGTGCCATTTCCACTGTGAGAATGGCAAGTTATCACAATTTTGCAAATTTCAACGTGGTGTAATAGTTGGAGCTCGTGAGATGGGTCATAGCATTTCAGAGGTAGAAGCAAAGTTTGGATTTTCACATATGAGCATTTCAAGTGTGTTCCGTGACTACAAAAATTCTGGTAAAACATCGAACTTATGACAACAGTGTGGTCGTAATAAGACTCTGGGTAAACCTGACCAGTGTCGAGTGGCAAGAATCGTTTCACGTGATATTCGTGAAACACTGCCTCAAGTAACCGCAATTTGGAATTCAATGCTGGAGCCTCAACAAACATCAGCATGAGGACTGTGCAACGTTCCCTCCAAGATCCCATGGGGGGACCTAACAAATATTTTCTGGTATACCAGTTTTTCTTGTACTTCAGTGGACTTAATTAATTGAATATAATCAATTGAATTTCCAATCACATGAGAATAAAAAGTCATGGATAATAAATCATGCTGAATTTTGGTACCAAAACCAAGCACATAAAATCCAAATAAATATTTTGAGCTCTGTATTTAAAGAGGACGCCTGATGAAGGAGGTTCATAGAGGATGCCTGATGAATTTCCTCTAGTCAGGAGTCCAAAAACACACCCCATTAAACACAAGTGTCCCATTGTGAGGTTGTAGATCATCTCTCCCCTGCTGCTCCAGGAGCCAGATGAGATAGACCGCTCCCTCTCCACCCGAACTTCGCACCACTGTTAGATTCGCCATGGATGCAGGGTCATCAGGAAACTGGGGCTCAGAGACAGTAATCTGGAGAATAAGAACATCATTTTAAGGCTTATAAGGCATCAGGCATGTGCAGAGAGCATAGAGGAATGTTGTAAAGTAGGAATCATGATTTCTGACATACGGTTAGTTCCTGGAATCCAAAGCGCCCCAGAGGCGAATCATTGGCAGGGATGTTGACCAGAACAGAAGTCTCGGTTCCCAGTCTGGCTCCTCCTATCACTTGAGTGAGTTTGACAAGAAAGGTTTCCATAGGCTCCACAGCAGAGTCATCAATAATGGTGATAGCAATCATGGCGCTGGCCTACAAAGACGGTAGAGATGTAAGACAATGTCTTATTTCATACACGAGAAAATGTCAGCTTAGCATAAACTGAGTCGTATTTAAAATTGTCAATTCAAATACACACCTGTCCATCTTGGAATGTGAGGTTGCCTGAAGATGGGGTGAAGTCATCAATACTGGCGATGACTGCTTGAGCTTCCCAGTACAACACAAGCCGACCGGTCCTACCAGCAAGCCTCACCACAGGTAGATAAAGGACATTACCAGGTGGAGGAACCTCATGGGCAAATACTAATCCAGAAGCATCCTGAAAATACAGATGACTAATGAAAAAAGCATCCAACTACCCAGTCTCTTATATATACATCAATTTTGATTGTGTAAATAGAAAACGGTTAATGAACAAACATCACACCTTAGACATGTTAAACTGAAGGACTCCTCTGGGGTCATCGTTTTCTTGAACTGTGATCTCAGCAATCTCCATTCCTGGCCTCCTGATTCTGGGCTGGCCTGACCCGCTCTTATCTCCCATCAACTCCACGCCAGTGATGTTCACCAAAAATGTCTCAGCCAATTCTGGAAGATCATCCTGTGATGATACACAAGCACCCACATGATCAGGAAGGACTTCAAAATCACGGGGCAGCAACAGCACAGAATTACAACAGCAGTCACTCTACCAAAGCATGTGATCATTTGCCAGGAGACACAACCAAGTTATCTCCAAGTCCAAACAAAACTAATGAAGCTTGAGGAGAATGAGGGTAAAATACTCAACAAAGACTGTAATTTGCAGGATTGAAAAATATTTTTCAGGACATTTAAAAAAAGAAATTTTCAGTGGTTTTGATGATCACAGTGCTCAGTGCACAGTGCTCAATTCTGATTGGTCGGAAGGTATCGATTAACTCCTTATAACACATGACAGTAATTCTGGTGTCATGATTGTGCCATGCCTATGTGTCCCGCCAGCCACCTCACCTCACCTCAATGGATCACATCACTCTTGTTACATGTCGGTCTGCACCTGATTTAGGTTGTGGTTTAATGAGCACTAGTATATTAGTCACATCCTGTACAGTATAGCACTCATTATTAAGCTTTGGTTGTCTTTCCTTGCCATTTATTCCCTCTAGTCTGTGTGCATATTTGCCATAAGATTATTGTTTATGTTCAAGTTAAAAAATAAACTTAATCTCCACCTGCCTCCTGTACACAACTCTGACATCTGGCTGATTGAGAGTTTAAATTAATGCACCTCTTTTAATATATTTTTCTGTAGTAATAACTTAATGCATGGACTTAAAATATGCTTAAACATGTCTATTTGAAACATAAACATTACTGAAATTGTCTATAAGGAGACATTCATTTATCATTTTTGGAATGAGTCTCCACTGTCAGGGCTTTGAAACTGTAAGAGGTAAAACTGTGTTTAAGTGTTCCAAAGTGTATTAAGGGTCTTTTCTAATTTTCAGTGACGTAGACTACAATTGTGTCCAGAAACAAAAATTATCAAGAAAAGGAAACAGACAGTTTGTGCGACTATAATGTATCTGATGGTCCAGATCATTAAATGTAACTATAAATGGATAAAAAGCACAACTGTCATTATATAATAAATAGTGCTGTCACACGATTAATTTTTTTAATCATGTGTTAATCGCAGTTTTAACGCACACTTTGATTTGTGTTGTACATTCAGGTCGGCATCGTAGGGCCATTGAAAATGTTCATGCCATTTATCACTGGTCTATTTTAAGAGAAACGACTGTTGAATGTTGCCTCATTATTCACTTGACTTTATTTGATCAAAGTGAAATATTAAAGATGATTGATGTCTTTTAATTATTTTTTTTATTTAAAGGGAACTGCACAATGTGTAGGGAGTGAGGGAACATGGGTATATCACTTGGCCGGAAGTTCGGTTGTGCTGCTGCTACTTTATTGGATGATTCGATTTTACCTCAGAGACCCGCCACCGTATATTCCCTGAGAAATGTGTCTTTATTCCTGATATTTTTCAGATGGTTCAGGTCATCTATGCTAAGCTATAACCAAAGCTTTTTAGACTTGTTAAACAGAGAACATGTCTTTTCGCACCACTGTGATCATCAAAACCACTGAAAATGTCTTTTTTAAAATGTCCAGAAAAATATTCATTCATCACATTTATTTCAAAAGTGCCTACAGCTTACAAAATTAGTCTGAACAGCGTTGTATGATTTATCATGCTAAATACAGCCGAGTGCTGTAATGACGGCTCGATCCGGAGGCTGTCCGCTGTTGATGACGTTGCACGACGTCCAAATAGAGCTGTTTTAGTGACTGAGTTCCCTATGAAGAGCCCTTGGGATTCTGTACCCTGTGCAGTGTGTAGGGAGCAGGGATACAGCTTAGGGAGACTTCTGATCGGAATGCAGCCTAAAACGAGTAATGGTCAATTTCGCAATGTTTGCGTTTGCTGACGGCGCCGCTGGTTTGCATAATTTAACTAATTTGTAATCTAAAATCTAAAATTTTTAGTGGCGTTAATTTTTTTTAATTGTGATCAGATAGAGGTCTGAGGAATGTGGAGGCCAAGTCAACACTTTGAACTCTTTGTCATGTTCCTCAAACTATTCCTGAACAATTTGGTGACTGCCATTAGGGAATACTGTTGCCATTAGGGTGTGTACTTGGTCTGCAACAATGTTTAAATAAGTGGTATGTGTCAAAGTAACATCCATATGAATGCCAGAACACAAGGTTTCCCAATAGAACACTGCCCAAAGCATCTTACTGCTTCTGCCAGCTTATAATTTTCCCATAGTGCATCCTGGTGTCATCTTTTCCCCAGGTAAGCGACGCACACACACACCTGGCCTCCAAGTGATGTAAAAGAAAATCTCATTCACCAGACCAGGCCACCTTCTTCCAATGCTCCATGGTCCAGTTCTGAAGCTCATGTGCCTAGGTGCTTTCAGTGGTGTACAGTGCTCAGCATGGGCACTCAGCGTGGGTCTAGCCCAATATGCAGCAAGATGTGATGAACTGTGTGTTCTGACACCTTTCTGTCATAGCCAGCATTAACTTTGCACAGCATTACTGTGCTTCAGTAGCTCTTCTGTGGGCTGTAGTTTAGCAAGCCTTCGCCCCCTGTGCGCATCAATGAACCTTGGAGGTTCCAGGACCCTGCTGCCAGTTCACCGGCTGTCCTTTTTTGAACCACTTTTTAGAAAGCACTAACCACTGTATACTGGGACACCCCCAGAAGACCTGCTGTTTTGGAGATGCTCTGACTCAGTCATCTAGCAATCACAAACCTTGTCAAAGTCACTCAGATCTTTATGCTTTCCCATTTTTCCTGCTAACAACACATAAACTTCTAGAACTGACTGTTCACTTGCAGCCTAATATACCCCATTACTCAACCGGTGCCACTGTAATGAGATAATCAATGTTATTCACTTCACCTGTCAGTGGTTTTAATGTTATGGCTGATCAGTGTAGTACAAAGTAAAACATTTTGATTTGTTGCATGGAAACAGTGATGAACTAATTACCGGTAAGATGGTGATGGTTATGAGGACAACAGTTGCATTCTCCATCATGATGACTTTAGCTTGTTTGGCAATGTAGTCCTGATCCTCGCTGGCTTGATTGACCAGTGGCAATGAGAGTGCAGGTCTGGTTGTATAGTAGACCATCACATTTCCAGATGCTCCCTGATCTCTCACAATGCTCAACGTGATATTGCTTGGGCTTTCTAAAACAGACAGATGAAAGAGAAATCTGAATGTCTGAGCCAAGTGTAAAAATGATCATAGCGAAATAATGAGGTTGTGCACAGATTCATTGTTATATTATTTGCCTAAAACTGAATGCCATATATGTGAGGATCTGTGCAAGCTATTTACATATTTCTTAGCAATTATAGCATAGTAATTGCAGAAAATGATGGACGTGATTCTTTGTGGTACACCGCAATAATGTGGGTTAGACTATTATATGTGTCAAGGCGCCCTTAATTATATTAGTTTGGCCAAAATATACTAGAGGTGATTTACTTGGAGGCTCGCTTGTGATGAAATACTGGGAGTCTAGGTGCCATCCGATCACTCCGTATGGAGAACCGTTAGCCTTGATGGTGACCTCGGCTCTGGCACGCTGTGGGTCAATCACAGCTCTCGTGGACGGAGCTGTTACTCCAACTGTTGTGACCTCTGTTAGCATGATAGCCACTTTCTCTGCTAGTTCTGGAAACCCATCAGCTAAAACAGTCAGTAAGATGGTGGCTACAGTCTGACTCTCTGAAAATGTCACCTAGGAAAATAAAAATAAAAAGAATTAAGTAACATTGCGATTAGCCTGTGAGAAGAGTCATTAAAGTTCAAATCTATTGCCTGTTGCTGGAGTGAATGAGAACCTGGTCCACAATTCACACAAATCATATCAGGATATATTGCTCCTGATTCTGGCCCACTGATTATTTTCATACCAGAATGACAGCTATCATTTGT
Organism: Scorpiodoras heckelii; assembly: GCA_028566435.1. NCBI lineage: Eukaryota > Metazoa > Chordata > Actinopteri > Siluriformes > Doradidae > Scorpiodoras > Scorpiodoras heckelii. The sequence continues at coordinate 10,447,116 of JAOVVH010000035.1, read as the reverse complement.
TTTTAGCTCCTGTTTTATAAAATCTCACCACTCCTAATGTTGGGAAAATGTCCTCCAGGCTTCCATTGGCTGCCCAGTGTACAGTCAGCCTCCCAAAAGTGCCTCTCCTCCTCTCCAAATTCAGAGAAAACGGGTTATCAGTTTCCAACTCATCTACCTCCAGAGACAGAGAGTTCTGGCCACAGACACAAGATGGATGAAATGTTAAACAGAGGTTAAAGAATGTCTGATACACAGGGCCTGGTTTCCCATTTATACAGTATGTTACCATTTGAAGGAAATATATGATATCAAAATAAAAAAGGAAGCAAACCAGCTATACTAGATTTGCCATAGAATTATAACTTATGACATAGTATAGTGCATATAGTATGTACTATAGTGTGTACTATCTATATGCACTTACAGCACATAAGTAGTGAACAAGAAGTCTAATAATCAGACCAGTTTTTAGTAAATTCTATGCACTGTTAGACAAACACACCTCACTCAAACAGGGGTCCTTAAGGTGTTCTTTTGCGTAGTTGTGGGTTCTAGCGTTTTAATAGGTTCTATTTGAGACTTTTGATAATGAAACTCTCCGTTCTAGGGTTTTAAATGCAACATTTAGGTACAAACCCCTTTTCCAGAAAAGTTGGGACACTTTCTAAAAATGCAATAAGAACTGAACTCTGTAATTTGTTAATTCACTTCAAGCTTTATTTAACAGACAAAAAGACAAAGAAAATATTTTCAGTGTTTCAATGATTAACTTAATTTAATTTTTTCAGTATAAACAAATTTAGAAATTGATTGCTGCAACACAAAAAAAAGTTGGGACAGAGGCATGTTCACCACTTGGTCACATCACCTTTTCTTTTAATTATAATTTTTTTCATTTGGGAATTGAAGATACTTGAAGATACTTGAAGATAATTGTTGCACTTTTGCAGGTGGGATTTTTGCCTATTCTTGCTGTATACAAACTTGAGCTGTTCATGGTTATTCTTGTCTGACTCTCCTCTTCATGATGAGAAATACATTTTCAATAGGAGACAGATCTGGACTGCAGGCAGGCCTGTCAAGCACACGCACTCTATGTCTATGAAGTCATGCTGTTGTAACTCACACAGAATGAGGCCTGGCATTGCCCTGCTGAAATAGACATGGAGTTCCTGGTAAAACATGTTGTCTTGATGGCAGCATATGTCTCTCCAAATTACCCATATAAGCCTCTGCATCAATGCTAACTTCATGTATATATAGATCACCCATGCTGTGGATACTGAATGCTTTTGCATTTTTTGCTGGTAACAGTCTGGATGGTCTTTTTCATCTTTGGCATGTAGAATCCAACATCCATTCTTCTCAAAAACAAGCTGAAGCATGGACTCGTCTGATCACACAACACGTTTCCACTTTCTTTCGGGCTATCTCAGATGACATCAGGCCCAGAGAACTCACTGGCATTTCTGTGGTAAATTAATATATGGCTTCCTCTTTGCATAATACAGTTTCAGTTTGCAATTCTTGATGCAGCAGCAGACAATGATAAAGTGACAATGATTTTACAAAAGTACTCCTGAGCCCATGTGACTATGTCCATCATGGTAGCATGACACTTTCTCAAACAATACTGCCTGAGGTCTCGATGGTCACGCACATTCAGAAGTGGTTTCCGCCCTTGGCCTGTACACACCAAGATTTCCCCTTTCATGGTGTTTGGCACAAAGTGGTGAACCACAATCCATCCTTGCTCACAAAGATTAAGTATTTGGTGGATGCTCCTCCTAAACAGCTAATTGTGGAACCTTCCAGAACTTATTTTGCCTCTGTCCCAACTTTTTCTGTGTTGCAGGCATCATAATTTTTTTTATATTTACAATTAGGTTTGTCAGTGAAAACACTGAAAATGTTTTCTTTGTACTTTTGCCAGTTAAGTCAATGTTCAAGTTCAATTTAACAAAGTACAGTTTTTAGTTTTTATTGCATTTTTAGAAAGTGTCCCAAAGCTGGAAAAGGGGTTTGTATATGGTGGTGAGAGAAAATCAGAAATTTTGACATTTTGCTCAATATATACACTATATTACCAAAAGTATTTGCTCACCCATCCAAATCATTGAATTCATGTGTTCCAATCACTTCCATGGCCACAGGTGTATAATATCAAGCACCTCGGCATGCAGACTGCTTCTACAAACATTTGTGAAAGAATGGGTCTCTCTCAGGAGCTCAGTGAATTCCAGCGTGGTACCATGATAGGATGCCACATGTGCAACAAGTCCAGTTGTGAAATTTCCTCGCTACTAAATATTCCACAATCAACTGTCAGTGGTATTATAACATAGTGGAAGCGATTGGAAACAAAAGCAACTCAGCCACGAAGTTGTAGGCCATGTAAAATGACAGAGCGGGTCAGCAAATGCTGAGGCGCATAGTGTGCAGAGGTCTTTCTGCAGAGTCAATCACTACAGACCTCCAAACTTCATGTGTCCTTCAGATTAGTGCAAGCACAGTGTGTAGAGAGCTTCATGGAATGGGTTTCCATGGTCTAGCAGCTGCATCCAAGCCTTGCATCACCAAGCGCAATGCAAAGCATTGGATGCAGTACTGCAAAGCACACCGTCACTGAACTCAGTGGAGACGTGTTCTCTGGAATGACAAATCACGCTTCTCCGTCTGGCAATCTTATGGATGAGTCTGGGTTTGGTGGTTGCCAGGAGAACGGTACTTGTCTGACTACATTGTGCCAAATGTAAAGTTTGGTGGAGGGGGGATTATGTTGTGGGGTTGTTTTTCAGGAGTTGGGCTCGGCCCCTTAGTTCTAGTCAAAGAAACTCTTAATGCTTCAGAATACCAAGAGATTTTGGACAATTTCATGTGTTTGTGAATGTCCCCTTCCTGTTCCAACATGACTGTGCACCAGTGGACAAAGCAAGGTCCATAAAGACATGGATGAGTGAATTTGGTGTGGAAGAACTTGACTGGTCTGCACAGAGTCCTGACCTCAACCCGATAGAACACCTTTGGGATGAATTAGAGCAGAGACTGTGAGCCAGGCCTTCTCATCCAACATCAGTGTCTGACCTCACAAATGCGCTTCTGGAAGAATGGTCACAAATTGCCATACACACTCCGAAACCTTGTGGAAAGCCTTCCCAGAAGAGTTGAAGCTGTTATAGTTGCAAAGGGTGGGCAGACATCATATTAAACCCTATGGATTAAGAATGGGATGTCACTCAAGTTCATACGCGTGTTAAGACAGATGAACGAATACTTTTGGTAATATAGTGTAGTTCTGATATTTTGGCCAAAATCAGTTTTTCCATCATGTTTGGCTGTTGGCCAGAATTCAGCCACAGTGACATCCAGTGGGTTTTCCCAGGCTACCACACATCAATGCTTTTCCCCAGAAGAACAAACTGAAAGATGCCTTTAAATGGGTTTAACATTTAAACTTTTTCATTAAGAGTACATTGCACATAAATTAGACATTATGCATATTATCAACTACATATTTGTATGTCTCTGTGATCCAAAAACTATTTGATAGACTTAAACACATAAACAGCAGTATGTATAACCTGCTCATCTACAATCTATGTATATTTATTGAAATGATTTCACAAATGCACTTTCCTTACTCAAAATGCATCGTTTGATCACAATGTGCAATACCTGAGCAAAGCCAATAATGCCGTAGGCATCATCATTAGTTGGAATAATCACAGTGACTTGGCCACGAAAGCCAATCTCAGCACCTCCTTTAGGGTTCTTGAGGCTCACACGGAAACGTTCCTCCAATTCTGGAGTATCGTCATTGATAATGTTCACAGCTATCTCTAATTCACTCACTCCAGGCTGGAAGAAGAGCTCAGCAGAACTAAATGGGAACAAAACAAAACTTTTAAAAAAATTTGTTATAGTGACAAAACACCCTGCAAGATGTACAGTTAATAATGCATATGAGCTAAGAACCAAGCGTTGTATAGATTGGATGACTTGTTGGCTAGTCCGTGTGAAAACATTTCCTAAACGCAGGAGTAGAAATAGCATCGTTCCTCCGTGGCTTGTCATTGTACTGTAACGAAGGCTCTGTTGATGAGCTTCCATACTGCATGCTCTTAGTTTCAGAATTTCAGCTGAGCTACTATCTCGTCCACAAGAATGCATTTTAAGTATGAAATGGCATGTCCTTAAATCACATCGTACACAATAAGTATGTAAAAGAATATAAACACATACAACAAGTAATGTGTTCTAAACAGATACAAATACATTTATTATTATTATTACTTTGTTGCCGTACCAACTTGTTCGCAGCGCATCTCGTATCTGGTTGAGATTAGCGGTGAGCTTGGGGATTGGCAGACAGGAAGTTTTTCACTTTCATGTTGGTGTATGCAAATGGTCGGGTATGAACTCGAGTGATGTAGCTGAGGCTGAGGAACTGTCAGAGCATGAATTCACACACCATTCTGACAGTGCTGTCATTTCAACCTCTGGATTTTTTTCCCCAGTGTTTTCAGGGGCATAGTGGTAGGGTTCATATTTAATTAATAATAATAATAATAATAATAATAATAATAATAATAATAATAATAATAATAATAATAATAATAAAAACCTTCTGGTTTAGACCACACCCACTTCAGGTTAAATCCACATACAGATACGGTTTACTGGAACACTAACCAGATGCAGATACAGTTACACTGCATTACACCTCAATAAACATATTTAGTATTTTATTGCACTGATTTATTTACTCAACAGTTGCGCTAATGAAATAGCCTAAAATTAGCAATATCCTGAATCAGTTTTTGATTGAACTACATAACAGAGGACTCAACTGCTTATTTTGAATTATTTATCATTCATTCATTCATTCATTCATTATCTTAACCGCTTATTCCTGTCCCCAGGGTCGCGGGAGAGCCTATGTCTAGCCGGTGGCATAGTGCACAAGGCAGGATCAACCCTAGACAGGGCGCCAATCCATCGTAGGGCACACACATACACACACTCACACTAGGGGCACTTTAGAGACACCAATTAACTTAACCTATGCATGTCTTTGGACTGTGGGAGGAAACCGGAGTACCCGGAGGAAACCCACGCAGACACGGGGAGGACATGCAG
>JAOVVH010000035.1:10409070-10426511 GCA_028566435.1 Scorpiodoras heckelii | reverse complement strand
ATTTAAGTTTGTGTTTGTAAGGTGACAAAATGTGAAAAAGTTCAAGGGGTATGAATACTTTTGCAAGCCACTGTAGTGTCAATACAAATGAATGGGTGAATTAACATTTCAGACATTTTCAGTTTCAAATAAAAGGGTGTCACTACACTAAAGTTACAGAAAAACCTATGCAAAATTCATAGCAATGCCAACTATGGACATCATTGGTTGTGTCCACCAGTGTGTATATAAAGCAACAGACATCTATGGATGCTTCTAGAGCTGTTTCTGTCATGAGAATGGCAAGTTATCACTTTTTGTGATATTCAACACGGCTTAATAGTTGGAGCTCATGAGATGGGTCATAGCATTTCAGAGGTAGAAGTAAAGTTCGGATTTTCACGTATGAGCATTTCAAGGGTGTATTTTGACTACAAGAATTCTGGCAAAACCTCAAACTTACGATAGCAGTGTGGCTGTAAAAAGACTGGGTGAACGTGATCAGCATTGGCTAGCAAAAATCGTTTCATGTGATTGGTGTGCAACACTGCCTCAAGTAACATCAGAATTCAATGCTGGGGCCTCAACAAACATCAGCGTGAGGACTGTGCAACGTTCCCTCCAAGATCCCATTAACCAGTAATATTAACAGTAATATTAACTTTTTCTGGATTTTTGGATTTTTTATGTCATTTCAGTATCAGTGGCCATACATGACAAGCACAAAGTTACATTGATACACACGTCTTTCATTAGTACACAAGTTCATCTTTCAAACACAGTCATGGGGCAATTTTGTATGTCCAGGTCACCTAACTTGAATGTCTTTGGACTGTGGGAGGAAACCGGAGTACCCAGAGTAAACCCACACATACACATGGAGGACATGCAGACTCCACACAGAAAGGACCACCCCACCCCACCTGGGGATCGAACCCAGGACCTTCTTGCTGTGAGGCAACAGTGCTACCCACCAAGCCACCGTGCTGCCCAGTTTTACTTCAGTGTATATTTGAGCACTTATAAGAAAAAAATCTTCAAACACTACAAAGTGTAATATTTATTTTGTTATACTCTGCTGTCTAGGCGCATAATTAAAAGCATGGTGGCTATATTTAACAATTCTTTTGTGTTTTACTTACCGACTCGTGCAGTCATGGGTACAGCTCGGAACTTCACTGACACGTCTGCAAAAATCCCTCCTGTGCGTGTTACATTTATGATGGGTCCTACATAGTACTCAGGCACACTTACTGCTCGAGAAGAGAGCTGGAGCACACCAAAGGCATCATCACTGGCCTCAATAATGACCTGAGCCACTGAGACATTTCTCATGCCAAGCTGAGGTGACAGAGCAACTGCAGAAAAAAAACATCATGAAATTACTAGTAAACATTTAGCTCAAAGTCTTAGCCACTGAGCAATGCATGTGCATTAAAAGACTCGTAGTTCCTACTCACCTGGTCGTGCCTGTGCACCTTCCACCAATGTGACACTGCTAAGTTCAACAAACACAGACTCTGCCCTCTCAGGTTCCTTGTCATCCAGAATCCTGACAGTCACATTTGCTTCACTCTGATTGGCTGAGAATGTTACTGAGTCCAAAATAGGTACAAAATCACTCCCAGCGCTTGCCTTTCCCACACCAGGTGTGGAGTAGGGCAAGGGATCTGTATCCCGCAGTGTCCTGTAGGTCACTCGGACCTTTCCCATCAGTCCTTTCCTCCTTTGGATTGTCAAAACAACCAGAGTGTCTGCCTCTGCCACTCTGATTGGCCTGCTACTTTCTGAGAACAAGAACAGCCCATAGGGGTCATCACTAGCCAGTACGGTCAGCGTGGAAACAGTCTGGCTCCCAAGCCGTCCATGAGAAACGTTTAACAGACTAATCTTAAAACTCTTATCCAGTTCAGGAATGTCGTCTTCAGAAATACGAAGGAAAATGTTTCCAAAAGTCTGTCCTACAGTGAAGGTCAGGTTGCCAGATCTGTAGATAAGCTCTCCTTCTGAGTCTGCATCTGCTTGCCAGTAAACAGTGACATTGGAGAGTGCACCAAAAGTACGAATAACCTACGAGGGAAAGGAAACAAGTCTAATATCAGTATAGTGACATTGTTGCACTATTGACTGCTATATTGTATGACTATTTTAGCATAAAGAGGCCTGACCTGTAGCATTACATTACCGCGACCTTCTTCTGGCTCAGTTCCGTTCACCGAAATTGAATCATTACTGAACTGGAAGACCCCATGAGCCTCGTCGGAAGCTGAAATGGTCACAGTGATATACGATGCAAGTCCCAAGTTGGCTTCAAAGAAAAGACAAACTCTATTTTATAAGCATTCAAGATTAATCTTTCAAACTGGCAAGTGACTAATCAAACTAGTTTGACAGCAGGATATAATTAACAGCTAAAACATACTGTTTAAGAACAATTTTCAATGACCGTGGTAAGGAATTTTGAACAATGCAACCATTGCTCATCTTGTGTGTGAAACATTACACATATACATTGACAGGTGAGTAAATCAGACCTGAAAGTATCTTGCCCAATGCCAGCTACTGACACCAAGATACACAGAGCTCACTATACATGTTTTAGAACGAGGCCCTATGGGGAAAATGAACCTCCTGACATTTTAAATAAACCACTCACCACTCCTGCTATCCTCTCAATATAATGGATATTTGCTTTTCCCACATTTTTTCCTCTAAGTATTCATTGGCTTTAGTGCAATGTAAATAGCGAAGCAGACACTAGTCTTGGAGTTGCAGGAGGCCGCTAAACCCCAAAGTCTAAAAAAGACTGTTTTACTTGGGCATCGATGTGGACATGGTCTCCAAAGCTTTACAGCTCATAATCTGAAATTTACAAACTAAAAGCTCGGATTTGAAAGCTGTCCGATCCGCTACAGAAAATCAATCAAGGGTGCACTAAACAGTGAATTAACACAAACTCTAACTGGGCGCTTGTCAAAACACATAAATGTGGCTACATGGCTTCATCTAGGCCAAGGTTGACTTAAAAGGATGCACGGAAGAAGACTTGGAAGAAGATGGCTGTAATGCTGTTGATTTCAATAAAGATCATGATGTTTTGCTCAACAGGCTGTGTAAAAATCACTTCTTAACAGAAATTTGTTCACTGTATTCAAGTTTGTGTTTACGTCTCAGTGAATGACGGACATTTCTGTCATTAGGGGCTCTGTTTTATTATTGCTGGTATATTGTTCATTTGGTTAAAATGTAGGACCTTACTTGAAAACATATCTTTTATATTTGCAAATGTACCATGATGTCAATAAAAACGCCTTTAGTTTGGACAGCAGTTGGTCTAGTTTCATTTCAAGGAAGATTTTAGAGGAAAACAGAGACAAGGACCTTACCAGGGTGATAGTGAAAGGGTGGAAGGAAGAAATCAGTCTCACTCTCTCCACTTCCACTGTCCCCACTCCCAAAGAACAGGTCCACTTAATCAACACACAGCAACCAGAAGCACACAGGATTCACACAGAAGGTAAACGGAATCACACAAAGAAAAGAGGTTTAATTTTCCATGATCATGTTCAGACCACATGAATGGAATATGAATAGCCGCAAAGTTCACGGAAAACGCTCAGGGCACTACATAAGCTATTACTGAGAATAGAATATCGGCAAATATTTTTTTCAAAGCAGAAGAATGTAAAGAGAGCCTATTAATCACAAAATGAGACTACCAACTATTCAAGTCCCATTATGTTAGTGATAGATGATGTGCGAAATCTGTAAAATGTGTGAAAGCTTGGATTGTGAGGTCTCTTACCTCCTCCCTGTGGGTTGTAAAGTTCCACTCTAAAGACTTTGTCCAGCTCTGGCACTAAGTTATCGATTATAGTCACGTTGATATATTTGAGCCTTTCACCTGGCAAAAAATCTAGCAACCCCTCTGCGTTCTGCCCCAGAAAAAAAACAACATTGTGGCAAATTTAAGGGACACATATAAATTTTGGGCTTTCCACTTCTTTCCAGAGCAACGAATCACTCAAATTCATAGGAAGTGAATTTATTTTGCTTTGCATGCAAATAGTAGATTACCTCATAGTCCTTGGAGCCGACGGCAGTGACTGGGTTTGTACGAAAGGCCACTAACACTCTTCCCAGCAAACCCTGTGCTCTGGCCACTGGTAGTGTGACCACACCAGCTTCTTCTTTCACGGTTATATAGGCCTCCTCTAGAGCTGGTCTGATCATCGCCTGAGTGATAGGAGCAGTCTGGAACTGCAGAAGACCTGAGACAGCAGGTGTTTTTAAGTATATTCATAAAAAGTCACTAAAGTGTGGAAAACTATATGTACTGCATAGCGGTGGGTGATACAACCACTAAATTTCAACACTGTAGCTTAAGCAGTTCTTCAGATATTAAAATGTGTCATTTGCAGTGCCTCCACCAGTACGTACAAAGAGATGGACATCTATGGAAGCTTCTAGAACTGTTTTCAAGCTATTGCCCAAAAAGTGCTTTGAGCCTACCCAAATTCAGGGGGCACTAGCACAAAGGGCAACATTCACCAAGGGACACAAACCTTACATGTGGGGCTACAACTATACCTAATTTCATGTGGATTGGTGAAGATTAAGCATATGATACCATTAAGAAAACATTAGTGGAAAAAATTTTAAAAAGAAGAAAAAAATCTCTGACAAATGATATGACTGCCAGGGCTAGCTGCAATGGTCATAACAATAGCAATGTAAGTACAATGAACATGGCATACCATAAGGATGATCACTGGCCTTGATGGTAACATTATTGATGGCATTGTCAGGATCAATGCTGGCTCCACTGGTTGGGGTAGAACCTGGTTTCCCATCTCCTGACTGGGCTGAGACCAGCTTGACTTGGAAATACTCATCAAACTCTGGAAGATCATCATCTAGCACTTGCAGGTTCAAAACCTGTGATATCCAGAAGAATGATGTGAGGTCCTAGAGGTTCAGAGCTAATCCCATAACTTTCCACAGCACATTACGTATCTCTCGGCATGTGTATTAGGAATGTAACTGGATAGAAATATATGGATTGAACAGATGTCTTCTAAACACACTTTTTTTCAGGTTTGCAGGGCACTGAGCTGAGACTAGATCAGCTGGGATGCAACAAAAAGGGGGTTTACTTTCACTCAAGTACGAGTATGAACCCACAACAAGAGCGGACTTAGTCAGCTTAACTACCCACTAGATGGAGCTAGACTCTTACAGCCTGGCTGAGATACAACATCAATCACAAAACACATGAACATGAAATTATATGCTACTACATCAACAACTTTGTAAGACCTCATTGCCCTCTTCTTCAGACATGGAGCATGCTCAGTGCAGCGCTTCACCAACAGGAGATCCCCTGCTCATTAATAATGAACAACGGACATCAGTTGTGTTACCTCAGAGCGCTGGCCTGGGAGGAAGAAGATGAAGCCTACGGGTTTGGCAAAGTCCGAGATGTTGGGTGCCCTAGCAGGAGAATCGAGCTGTGTCACAGTGTAGTTTACGTAGACAGAGTCCAGAGCACCACGTGTGCGTTCTACTATGCAGGAAACAGTGGAGCCCTCCTCAGATATCTGATGATATGATAAGACAGATCGGATAGAAGGTTATACAGTATGCCTGTGTCCTGAGTACTCAAATTTATATGAAATATTAATTAAATTAATAAGTTTATCTGTAAAACATTTTAATAACAGACATAAAGCAGATTAGTAGAAATCAGGATATAGATTTAAATCCCTAATGAGGAAGCCAGAGATGACAAGAACTGTGATAAGGAAAAACTTTCTGGGATGACAAAATCTCCTTGAGATGACTTTATCCTGAGTTAAAACATGGCTTTGCTGAATACTTGATTCTGATTGGTTAATTATGGCATTCTACAGTTTGTTATTTCTTTACAACAGACCATTGCTAAGGGCACATGGGTGCAGTGTCGCAACATCCTGATTTTTTTATATTAATTTTAATATAGGCGTAATGGGAGAGCACAAAACTTTCAATTCATGCTTAACTATAGCAAGTAAAGAATAGAAAAAGAACAAGAAAACAGAAAATGCAAGGGAGGTTAAAAGACACAAAGAGAGCTCCCAAGTGACCTCGCCCTCCCTGATTGGCAGACGCTGTGGGACATGGGAGAAATCCCGATGGGTGGGAATTGGACATGACTAAATTAAGAGAGAAAATTGGGGGGAAGAAAAAAAAGAGCTGGTTGACAGAGAAAGTGACAAAACTGAAGAAGACAGACATGAAATAAACACCAAATGAAACACGGTCGCGGGAGAGCCAGTGCCTAGCTGGTGGAATAGGGTGCATAAGGCAGGATCAACTCTAGACAGGGCGCCAATCCACCATAGGGCACACACTCATACACACACTCACGCACTAGGGGCACATTTAGAGAACCCAATTAAACAAATATGCATGTCTTTGGACTGTGGAAGGAAACCGGAGTGCCCGGAGGAAACCCACGCAGACACGGGAAGGACATGCAGACTCCACACAGAAAGGACCCAGACCACTCCACCCCGGGATTGAACCCGGGACTAAAATAATTTTTAAATCAATATTCTGTGTCAAATTATTGAATTCTTTAGTAAGTAGCTAAGAAAAATTTGGGATAATGTACAGAGAGCTGGCCATCATTGTGACACAAACCCCTTCCAGACCTGCATCACCCTTTTAGAGTTTAATGTGCAAAATTTCTATCCTGATGCAGGGTGCAAAGTAGAGCAGGATGTAGTATGGCAAAAAACATTCCAACACTGCTGTGAAAGTGACTATGTGTCTGTGTTAATGAAAGCATCCCTAGTCCGCATGCCATTGTGTCGCTTTTGTTAGTAAGTGAGAAGTAGGCCTTGTAAAGGAATGCTCTGTGCAGGGCTGCCATCTGTCCTGTTAATCGTATCAGCCATCGGAGATGCCATGAGTCCAATCTAAAGAGACCAACGTGAACTCCTTCCAACCAGGCGTGAAGACAAATCAAATATACATGAGGACATGCGCTCACAACCGCGGATGGGGGTGGAGGGGGCGCTTCGCCTTACATGCTTTCTAGGGAGCCAAACCAAACACTGATGAACCAGCAAGGACTATTTAATCAACTAATTCTCTGGGATGCTAAGTAAGGATACCGTATACAAGACACTGGTACAGCAGTTATCTGAATCAAAGACAAAATTTATACTAGGGAGACATTTTTTCTTCAAAGACATTAGGGAATATTGTGAAAATTTGGTACCTGATTTAAATTGAAAATATTTCATCAAATTTTCTAAAAAGCAATACATTCACATAGTAGTAGATGGGTGAGTACAGTAATGCACGGCAGGCTTACATCAGGAATGCATGCTCCAGTGAACCCAAACAGCCCATTGGCGTTGTCGCTCTTCATAATCCTGATCCTGGCAGTGGGGTGAGGCATGGGCAGTCGGGATCCACCATGAACAGCCACCAGCTGCAGGTAAAAGAGCTCCTCTCCCTCTTCTTCCCGGTCATCACGTGTTTCCACAACAAATGATTTGAGCTTCTCTCCCTGCCAGTATGCCAAGTATCCAGCCACATTACGGAAGTCAGTCTTCGCAGGCTGGCCGTGGAGCTCGCGGATTTCCGATTGGTTGAGACGTACGGAGTAGAGGCGCACGTCCTGCAGCAGACCTGTGAAGAGCTGGCGGCCGTCAGGGTCAGAGCCGATTCTTACAGGAACCACATCTGGAGTGAGTTAGAGGAAGACATGTCTGTGGTAGTACTAGTGGAAATGGGATAAGTTTATAGCATAAAATGCAATCAAAGGCACACTTTACAGATACAAAAATACCTAAAATGTAATCCTCTGGTCAGAATAGGCTCACCAGATGCTGGTTTTAATGTACGAGAAAATATCTCTTGGCTTTCACAGTTACTGTACAAATTGAGGAAAAATGCTTGAGCGAGTGCTGACAAAATGCTTATTCAAAGCCTGCTATCCTTCATTAAACAATCGACCCAATACGATGTCAAATATGCTGCTTACATGTCTATCCACAATATCACCACTGTCTCCCTATGAGGCTTCACTATATTACAAAAGCCACGTTGTTTCCCGTTACTTGAGAGGACGACCACTAGCTCCTTTCATCTGTGCCTAACAATATCCAGTAGCACTCGCATACTCCCTCAAGCATAAGTGCACTGTGAAATTTTAGACAATAGCACCAGATTTGCACAACAGACTCTTGCCAGATGTGGACCACAGGCACCGGGAGAAGCTAAACAACACTTGTTATGACTGACTACTAGACATGTCTCACAATAATAAAGTATAAAGTGGCGAAGAGAAAAATAATCCTGATTAGTGGTGTTAAATTCCAAGGACATATTTGGAAACAATACGGTATGTTGAAAGACTTTACAAGTTGGATGTGCTAGAAAAAACATAATTCTTGTCTTCTGGGGCTTATTTTTGCCAATTCTGAGCAACCTGCAAGAAGATAAATGAAGCAATACAATAGTCCTAATCACCATGGGATAGAACATTGTTTAGTACTAGATCCTAACCTTAAAACAGACCCAGCTTACACACCATTCATAATGGCTTCTCCTTTGAGACTCTTGATTCCTCCAGGCATTGGGTTCCCGTCCAAATAAAACTCAATAATTCCGTCTTCCACTGCAACGATGACATGAACCCATACATTATCTTCCACAAATTTCATTGCTGTGGCTCTTGCCACTTGGGTGCTGTTCGAGCCTATGGTTGTGTAATGGAGCATCACACTAACATGAGACTCGTTCGTCTGGACTTTTACTCCATAATACATAGTTCCATTGCCATTTCCCTTTGAAACAATAAACCCATCTGTGTTGGGTCTGGGCATGAGCCAGGCTGAGAACGTGAAATTAGCTAGTTTGTGAGGAATATCCTCAAGCTGAGCTTTTGGCATAATGGTTCCATAACTTCCAGGGAGGCCAGAAAAGAAGAAGGTGTCTGTTGCAGAATGGTGCCTCCTTGCATGGGGCTGTAGCTTGACGGCTTCAGGGAATGTAGCCATCAAGATAAAGTCCTGCATCGGTGGTAGACCTTGTGGGAAGGCTTCGGACAGGATCTCCCATGACACGCGGACATCTCCAAAAGTTCCTTGCTGGCGGAGGATAGTGAACGACGTAGCTGAAGATGTGTCATCCACAGACAGGACGTCCTCTGCTACCTCTTGGTCCAGGTTGTCCTTGTCTATAGCAAACACCCCAAAAGGGTCATCGTTGAAAGGAATGAGGACAGAAGCGTTGAGGTCTTTCATAGCCAGCTTGCCACCATCACCAGGGTAACCACCTATGGAACAAAAAGTGAAATACTGTGAGTTATAAACAGCATGACAATGGAAGCAATAACAGGAGTTTCAGTTCCATTTTTTTTTAGAAATTAAATACATGCCAAGATCAGTTTTTCACTGACTTCACCGATGTACTAGTCCAGTATCGAGCTGCTGAAAGATGCTTTTTTTTTAAACCATGTTTTTCCAAAAACACACATTCAGTTGCTGACTGGTGCTGACCTGAGACATTCATTAAGCGCAGCTCAAAAAACTCATTGAACTCTGGGAGTTTGTCAGAGATGGCCTCCAGGACTATCGGCTTGGTTTTCTCTCCCGTGGTGAAGACTATAAATCCAGATGTGTTGACAAATTCCTGACTCGGCTCAAGAGGGGTGTTATTGGCAAACAGCTGCCAGAAGACCCTGACGTTGCCAAAATGCCCTCTATTCCTAATAACACTGGATAAAATAATAACAGTGAGAACAGACAGGATGGGGAAGGTTGGATTTAATGCTGCAGAATTATGTCATTGCTCTCATTTTGTGCATGTTATTAACTCCAGTAAGTTGTGTGTGTGTGTGTGTGTGTGTGTGTGTGTGTGTGTATGTGTATGTATGAGTTTATGGAAAATCCAAAAAAAATTGTTTCTCACTAGAAACTGTTGGACTTCCCTTCCTCCACAGGCTTCTCAGTGGCATCCAGAGAGAATATCCCATTGGCATCATCATTGGCTTCAATCACTACTGTGGCAGTATCCTTTCCATAAACCACAGCATCTCCTGCACACAAAACACTCACCAGGTCACATACAGGCCTCCAGTCAGTAGTCTAGATAGGTTTGAAATGACAAAAAGCTATGATGTTACACAAAACAGATATATCATTCAATCAATAATTTACACTCAACATCATAAATGGCACGTATATAATAAACCTTTTCATATCATTAATAAGCAATATCCAGTCTGTTTTCAATTTGAAAGTATACACATATCCCAAATATGGTCAGTAGCCAAGCACTGTTAATGTCCCACCAGCACTGCAATACACAAAGCCTTTTATAATTATAATTAGCAAAAAAAAAAATAAAGACAGTTATTTAGACAATGGCACAGCTGCAGGTTGTAGTAATCTTTACGTTTTCTAAGAATAAGCCTAGCTTTTTGGGAGCACTAGGAAAACCTCGGAAAGATAAAAGCTCTTGGGTGGGATGGTTTTGTGATGTATAGAGTAAAAGAAAAGGAGTTCAGTGTCTGTAATTAACATCCTACAATGTTCCACCCTGCTATTGTGTGTGTGTGTGTGTGTGTGTGTGTGTGTGTGTGTGTGTGTGTGTGTGTGTGTGTGTGTGTGTGTGTGTTAGTTACACAATACGTGGATTAGGCAAGCCTTTCAGAGTCAGGCCAGTCAGGCCTAATCAACAGATCTCTCTGTATATTGAAACAAATCTCAAATGCACTGGATTAATTAGCTGTACAAGAAAGAGATGGAAATGAAGTGCATTACTTGCTTCTAGAAATGCTATTTTAAAATGTTCAATTCACCAACAAAACAAAGATAGAAATGCGCCCTATGAAAGAAGGTTTATTTCAGTTGCTAAAAAGCATGGCATGGTTGGCCAAATGCAAATTACAGCATTAAATTACAGTACTGTACTCATCATGGTGTTTATATAATGCAGGGAATATAACACACCTGTAGCATTGAACAGCACAATATAAAATAGTTCATCTGTCTCTGGAATGTCGTCTTCCTCTACAGTGACTGATATGTTCTTCATCCATTCCCCGTAGTCAAACACCAGAAGCGAGTCATTGCTTAAAGGGATAAAGTCTCCCGGTGATGATTGTCCGAACTCAAACCGGTACATGACTGTGGCTATGAAATTGGACAGTCCAGCTCTCAGAATGCTAAAATTTGCCACACCACCCTCTCTGACCCTCTGTATGACCGGCTCTGTGTTAAATCAGAAGACACAATACATATGATCAATATGACACATTTAAATCTTTGTGAAATAATGTTTGAAAAGAAATTACATTTTTTCAACGTCTTTCTAGTAAAAAAAATTCAATAATACCTGCAAAGTAAATGGGATCATCATTCTTATTAATCTGTAAGGATGCGTTTAGAATATTTCCTAGTCTGGCACCTCTAGTTGCATTGATGAGTGTGATGATGAATTTTTCTGCATCTTCTGGCACCTGACAAAAAAATAATATGTTTCTTTTTTCAATATGATGCAGAGGTGTGTATCAGGAACAGAATCCCTGAAGACCCGCTTGACCCAGCAATAAAATGACGAGAGCAGACTTTACATACACGCAAGAGGTTTTACAGTCATACATCCGAGAGTGGGTGATCAGATACTGTATGAAGCTTGTTCATTAACATGGAAGTGGATTGGATGTGGTGTGTTGCTCATGCATTCGATAATTTTTTTTAATACTCTGGTTAGATAATGACTGGGAGAGGGATTAGTTGGAATTCCTTTGGGAGTGGGTGGGTGAGTTGGATTTTTAAAAAGTCCTGTGCACACCTCTAGTATTATTATATTATAATATTATAAAGAATAAGGGAATATCAAATATTTTGAAAAATGTTACCTCATCAGGCTTGGAGAAAAGAGTTAGGTTCTTCAGGTACTCTCCTTCATTAAAGACCACTTCCCCTTGGACTGGGGTGACATCTCCCAAGAAAGTGGGCTCAAGAATCCAGAGGACTGACACATTCCCAAATCGGCCCCTCAACCTCACAATGGGGTAGGAGGCTGTAATAGAAAATCATCATAGAACTCTCAGATATACAATAATATGCAAAAATCTTAGGCACCCCATTGTTTTTAAGGTACAACTTTTGTTATTGATGTTCTGCATTACAGAGTACAAAAACATTTATATTTCCAAAAGTTATTTTTATGAATTGTAAAGAGATAACACAGGCTGATACCTGACTGAATGTCCATTCCTTTGCTTTCACTGATGGAGAACATTAGTTGTGGTTGTATGAACTGGATGACCCCAAATGGGTCATCACTTTTACGCACAGTGATGTTGACCTGTCTGTTGTTACCCAGGCGACTAGCTGGAGTGCTGTGACTGCTGAGAACCACTGCGAACATCTCATCCAGCTGATAAGAAAAAAAAAGAAAAAAGAAGCTCACTCAATGACAGTATCCTTATCAGTCCACTACCCTCCTAGGAGGAACTCTTAGAATGACTGTTGACGATCTTACATATGAACTCCAAAAATACTTCAGATACAAGAAGTCTGGCAACAATTCCTACCTCTGGAAGCCCATCAGGTATGGCTACCAGAGCCACTACCACCTCCCTCTCTCCAGGCTGGAACTCGAGGATGCCTGTGGCTCCATAAAAATCCTCATTTCCGGAGGGTGTCACTGTGTATCTCACCAGCTGGTTCAGCAGCTGGCCTTGCTGTCTGATAACTCTCAGCTCCACAGTCTCTCCCTCCTATAGAGAGTACAGATACAGAGCAAATGTTTTGTCATTTGTATACAGCTGAAGAAGCAAATTGAGTCTGAATCACCAAGGGTACTTTATTCTTACGTTGATAAACCAGGGGCCTCTAGACACTGGAGAAAACTCAAAGACACCACCGGGATCATCATTCTCTAGTATGACAATCTCCCGGCTGGTGAAACCAGGCTTCAGAATCTGGTTCTCTGCATTTGTCCTATATAACAGAAGAGCACAGAGTTTACTTTTACGTTTAGGGATTAAGAACACTAGTGTGAAAGTCGGTATTAGAATAGCTTGTGTTTGTAGACGGCCATCTCTGAGACATGTTTGTAGGGGCTGCTTTGACTAGCCATGTTTTGGAGCAGCCTACTAGCATAGATCCACCCAGCAGGGGGGCGAGCGTGTTAACCGAGCTTGGCTTAGGCTGCGCCAATGCTGGAAGCTCCAGATAATTAGTAAAATAGCAGACAAAGACTAGACAGGGAGCAGCATTCCAAACAAACGTATTCACAAGATGCACCGCATGCATACAAACACTGATGGCTTTACAGCAGAGCATAAAGGAAGTGGGTAAATTAGGTGCTAAATGAGAAAAGGGAGCAATGGTCTGGCCCTGACTGATTCACACAATTTGCATGCACGCACACAGGCACACCCCCTTTCTCTTCATTTCACACACCCTGATGAAAGAGACTTCACCCATCGAAATGTTAAGGCATAGTCCAAAGAGGTCCATCACACAAAGTGCTGATTCACAGCACACAAAAGGGCAAAATCTCTTTAGTGTACACTTACCCGAAGTACACTACAAAGCGTGCAGTTTCTACCCTGCAAAGGAAGAGTGGGAGGCAAGGGGAAGGAACATTCCCGTCAGAACTCATTAATACGAGAGGGGTCTTCACTTAAAGAAAATGAGGAATGGGGTGGCCAAGTCACCACACTCGTGTCTCACTGCCATTAACGGTGACCTTTTGTGGGAACCTTCTTCTCGTCTCAAATTTCTCTACACATGACTAAATCTGTGGCTGAGGTAACTGACATGAAAAGTTCCAGTATGTAGACAATACACATAGATAAAACAGACAAAATTTGGCACAAGCAACTGAACTCAGTCAAAACATCAATATTATAGTCCACACATTCTGCAACACTGTGGCCATAACTAATTAATAACGCAGAACCACACAGATTTAGTGTTAGCTAATGTAACTTACACCATAGAACTGTTCAAGTCCCAAATCTGTTTGGTCAGAAGATGCTGATTAAACTCCTACAACAACAGCCCTGACAGTGGTTATGGTTGCAAGGCAAATCACAGGTTTATATTAGTAACTCATTCTTACAAATGATTTCTTCTTAACAGCTAATTCAAATGGACTTGTGTGGCACATGCTCTATATTTTCTAAGACTAATAAAAACCAGGATAACAGAATAAAATGTATGTTCACTGGTATGCTGATGCCTTTTTTAAGGAGACACATGCTGAGCATTTACTGGAGGAGTTTTGTAATTCTTCTGCCACGGGAAAGTCTTCAGGACAAAAGAATTTGCGGTGGTGACTGTTTATAGCTGATAAAAGGTGATAAGCTGATAAGTGACAAATGGAACTAATTTGGTTTTGGGGTGTTGTTTAAATTGAAGTTGTAAAAATTGTAATTGCTGGTAAATTACTGTGGTGTAAGAAGATAAAACCTCTGGACATGGCGTTATAGCAACATAATAGGTTGGTAACAGTGGTTATTTCTTAAAAGGCCAAAAGTAAGAATTGCACAGCACCTGTCTAACGTAAGCAGGACTGTCTCATTGATCTCTGGAACATTATCTGCCATGATGGTGATGGAGATGTTTGCTTCACTTTGTCCTGATAAAAATGTGACTGAACCAGTGAAAGGTGAAAGGTCATTTCTGGTAACATCAGCTCGGTTCTCTCCAACAGGTCGGACACTCCAGAATACCACAGCCTGCCCGTCTGTGCCATCCCGCCTCAAGGGAAGAATGATCTACAAAAAGACAGAAAATACTCAGGGGGAGAAGTGCATGTATGTGACTAGAGCTCTGATACTTATTTCATGAGAAGAAAAAAACGATAAAAATTTGTCAAAATAAAAGTTTTCTATGCATTAGCCTATTTAAGAATGGAGTGGAGTGATTTAAAACTAAAGGAGCAGTTCATAATTTTAAAGCCCTCTGCTGCCTGAATATGGAGAGGATTTCATGCCAAATTGAAAAACAAAACCACTATTACATGGTTTTTCACATTGCTGGACATCACTGAAAAACAGTACACAACGATGTGCATTTTCAAAACGACATGCTGAATTCGGGTCACAATTGAATACAATACACTTCGAAATGCAATCAAGGCACAACTGTACTGCTTTCCACCATGAGGTACTTCAAGCATAAACGCCTCACTGAAATGCAATGCACATGAGATTGCTTTTAAACACTGACATGTGGAGAACGTGCCAAAACCAAAAGCAAAGCATATGACTGTATTTGATCAAGGAGCAATGCAGTATTCATACCACAATGAAATGTAACCACTGTCCAATCAGAATACACTACCAAATTTGGGGCGTGGCTGAGAAACCAGTCAGAAGAAATCCCTTGTAGGGGTACCTTAATCCAGAGAAAATGTTTTTTTTTTCAATCAGACAGTGATTACATTTCATTGTGGCATGAATACCGCACTGCTCCTTGATCAAATACAATCACGTGCTTGGCATTTTGTTTTGGCACGTTCACAGCGCCACACAGAGGAACACAATACAGCTGAGCTTTTTTTAATGTGGTTTGTGTTCAATTCTGACACAAATTCAGAATTTCTTTCCTTAAATGTAAATCCACACACATTGTTTTTCATTTTGGCACTGTGGTGATTGCTTTTCAATTTGGCACGAATTCCTCTCCATACCTGAAAGGGGTGAATTGCAATTTTATTGTAATGAAAAAGACTGACAAGCTTTCTAATCCAGTCCCAACTCCTAAACTACATGTACATGCCTTGTGAGTTTCTTTTTCAGGAGAAGAAACAGAGCTGAACTGAGCAACCCTATCCCAGCTAGAGATGGATATATGTATGTAAATTTGAAATGATTTTCTAAGGAATATTTGAATGATTTCATATCATTGTGTTGAATGAAGTGAGATACGTGGTTGTTTCCAAGTGTTTGCCTTTCAAAGAATACAAAAATATTGGACTGATATATTTTCAGACTGATACATTTGCAACGATATGTCATTGATTCGGTAAACAAAGGTACTTTATATCAAGTTAACTACGGTAATGGAATTCTCCTTCCTAATATCATCTGCTATACCATGCTGGTGTTTGATTCCTCAGGTTCTGTTGCCACCACTGTCTGGTTACTGGTGAACCCAATCTCTCCGTTAGCAATATCAGGTGTGATAAGCAGGGAGATGTTGATAGCTCCTCCGAAGCGAGGACTCACTGAAGGAATAGGAGGAGTGATGTTCACCAGCTGCAAACTGTCCAGCTGAAAAAGAAACAATAGACATTGACTGATTCAAAATTGTTGGTTGGAACAAATCTTACAACATCTGCACCCATATGCAAAAGGGAGCTGCTTTGTTCTATACAAATTCGTATTCGTGCATGTTCACGCTGTTACACTGCATTACACTGTCGATTTTTCCACTATCTGCTCCTTGGTGTTACTCAGCACTCCTGTGAATATGTGTGTAAGTATGTGCATATTGTCTATCTCCTTGAAGGAGCTCTTGATTAGTTCCCACTCTGCCAGTTTTTTGTGTCGTGTTTATTTCTCAGCATTGCTCGAAGAAGGCGGTATTTGTTTGGGCACCAATACAAATCATATGGCCACAAGCCAAACCACTTTAGTAACCACGGATCAAGATGGCTAATTACCAGACAAGCTGATCGAGAGACTCTTGCACTTCAGAATAATAAATTGTTAAGACACTTGAGGTTGTCCCGAGTCTCAAGTCTTGGGAGTCCCAGAAAAGACAGGACAGATAAACAAGGGGCCATAAAGACAAACATTAAAAGCCAGTGACATGCAGAACACGAATGTACTCCAGCTTGTGTTCACACCGGTAGTTTGTTGAGAAAGTACCTGTATGAGAAAGCGGGCTCCATTCTGCAAGAAGGCGTCATTACGGATGGGCAGGATGAGCTGAACCCTGGACTGACCCGAACTGAACAGCAGACTGCTGGCACTGGTGCCATTCAGCACGCCATCCCGAGCTCTCGCAGGATCCAGGGTCCCAGCAGGAATGTAGAGGGCTGTATAGGCCATGCGTACTTCCCCTAGAGTACCCGCTTCACGAAGGAAGCTAAGGGATAGGAAACGCCCCTCAGGCTGGCTCTGAATACTCTGTCTTTCACGTGGATGGAAGCCAAATCGCCCATAAACGTCATCACTGTCCTGGATGTAGAATACCATCTAGGGATTATAGAAAACAAGATGAAGCTCTTCCTTGAAGACTCACCTAAAAAGCAGTTGGAATGTTACAAACAGTCTGTAAACTCTCTGTAGGCAGACTATCCAAATAAAGTGTAACCAAAGAAAAATCTGTCATACCAGACAATATTATCTTATCCTACCTGATGACCCCTATGAAGAGTTCACAAGGAAGTGGTTGTCTGTAGAATATGGGTGTAGGGAAGGTGCTGGT
>JAOVVH010000035.1:10393970-10408970 GCA_028566435.1 Scorpiodoras heckelii | reverse complement strand
TGCATTATACGGTGCCAGTGTGCTAATAGAGCTTAGTCACTGGGACTGTGTAGAGCGCTGCGCGCCTCTCTCTCAGCCGGAACAGCTCTTTTCCTACACACATCTAATGTAAGTTTATCTGCATACATAAAACCTGCATGCCAATCTTAGCAAGCCTCCCTCTTTCATTAGGCGTTAACAGCCAAAAATATTTACAAACCCCTTTATTACCCCTTTAGTCACGTATTCAGACATCTTTAGAACTAGGCGAGAGAATTTTCTCAATATTTCACTACTGGGAAGATTTTTCACAGTAAATTTATGGGTGCTTGACATATACAAGCTATAATCTGTCACTTTACATTCAGCCCTCACATGTTGCTGAGTCAATTCCTGCTGCCATATGCACAACAGAGCAGTGCTGTATCAGGGGTGTGGGGGGTGTGGTGGGGGACTGGGATCTACCACATTTATGCCCTAATGCATTTTAATGGCTTAAAAGTAAACAAGGACTTGATCTACCCACTGCTTTCGCACATAATCAGGGTACAACTGTTATAAAGTTAAAGACAGAACACATGCAGTTGCCTTCTGTACTTGTCTGCCAGGTTTATTTTCCATCAGAACCACATAAAGGGAAAAGACAGGTGACTATTAATGCACCCAATGCTGCATTGATGTCACTGTGCCAGACAGATGCACATGGTTCACAGACCACATCCCTCTGCAGCCAGTAAGTGTGATCCAGATGATTACAAGTTTTCCACTGATCTAATAACAGTTTTCCGCCACTCAAGTTTTCATCCGATACATTAACTTGATGGGGAAATGAATCCTGCGTCTACTCTTCAAAGACTTCAGCAAAGGGGTTCAAGACAGAGCCATGTGCCTGACATGACTTCCTGTGGTAAAAGGATTTGTGGTGACTTCCCAGGTTGTGCAACTTCCCAGAATTAAGACATTTTACTCCCTGGGATGGGAACCACAAAGTAAAACCCAGGGAAAACCCTCATTTGCAAACCTTTCCAGCTCTTTTGAAAGCTCTTGACCTCTTTCATGCATTTTGATGTGCAATATAATAAATATCACACTCCTTCTGACCAAAACAAAAAAAAGTGACAATACATAACCTGTATATTTTATACACACTCAATGATCTGGTCATATGCACAGAACAGTCTCTCTGTGACACTACCTTCATCAAAGCCAAGGACATTAAGGAGAATCACAGATCAAAATATTAAGATCAACCTCAAGTACCTCCATAGGTTCATCTACTACAGCGCCACCCTGCACAGATTGAGGGATCAGTCTGAGCAAGAAAGCCTCTGCTTCTTCAGGGAGGTCATCCTGAGTGATGTTTAATTGCAATATAGCACTCATTTGTCCTTCTGCAAAAAACAGTGTTCCAGATACTGGCGACATGTCACTAGAGACAGGGGTCTTATCTGTGGAGTTGCGTGTTATAGTCCAATTTACATAAACAAGTCCGTGTGTTCCTCCATTTCTCACTATGGTAATGGCTTCAGACCTTGGAGACAAAAAAATAAATCATAAAGAAATATATTGCCACTTTGTATTGACTTCAATTTCTAGTAATTTTTGGTAAAGAGAACAGTCACAGTATGTTCATGCTGTAAGAAATGATTTGTTGATTTAAACAAAATTGTAAGCTGGATGATTTAAATTTTGAAGTTAGTTAAAAATTAAACTATTAAATTAAATTAATTACTGTATTGTGTCCAACTTAATATTTTTACTTTTATGCAAAATTTTCCTTACCTCATAGTTGTGTCTTCATTAATTATGACAGGTTGTGTAGGAGGAGGACTGCTGATTGACAGCACACCATATGGCTTGTCATTAGGCTCGACAGTCACCTGCACAAAGCTAGGAGACACCAGTACTGCATCGCCCACCAGTGTCTCCTCCCGAAGAAGCACTTGAAAGGACTCAGCAATTTCTGGAATGCTGTCATCAATTATGTTAAAACGCAGCACTGCTTCATAAATCCTTGGGGGAAACACCACCACCCTTTTAGGCTGAAGGTCCACAAAGTCTTCCAACAGTGCCGCACTGGCTGCTCCATTCCCGGTGACTATAGCATACATGACAGACACTTCTCCATCATCAGAGCCAATGAGAAAGCCATCATCAGTTCTTCCACGGGTAACAGTGAGATTTATGACACCGGCAGTTTCAGACACAGCAAAAGAGGTTTGCAGGAAGCGCACAGGGGCATCGTTACGAGAGATTTTGATCTGCACACTTGTATTATTGAGGTTTAGTAAGGCACCTCCTGCTACTCCAGTCAACTGCACGGTGAAGACCTCATCATCTTCTGGAACCTTGGTTGAAGAAGAAGCACTCTCGTCAAAGGCAACAGAATAAATACTGAGTCCTACAAAAACATGTACTAACTCCTGTTAAAGTAACACTGCTAACATAAGCTAATATTTTTTTTTAAAATCCAATAATTATTTTGCATGAATAATACATAGCATAAACTGAATCTTTGAGAAGTGTAAACTGCCATATACAGTAGAGCTATTTCACTCTTAAACGCCAGCAGTCAAGGTCCCGTTAGTGGAAAGTAACTAAGTACATTTCTCAAGTACTGTACTGGAGTACCATTTTATGCCGTTTTAAACATCCACTCCACTACATTTCAGAGGGAAATCCTCAACAAATATCTCACCAAAGTCAAAGAAAAAGAATAGTTTAAACACTGAAAAGTGACCCTCACTTTTACCCAGTGTTCCCATATGTAAAACTGTATACAAAGTAGTTCAAACTAGATCTACCTCCAGCAGCTCCAACAGTAACATGCTGCTTACATGTTGATGCTTCAGTACTAATAATCTAATGATGTTATATACATAATAAGATATCAGTCAGAAGGACCAAACCAGTTCTTTTACTGTAACATTTCTTTCATGCAAGATATTTAATTTACTTGGAATGGAGTATTTTTACATTGCTCTATTGGTACTTTTACTTAAGTAAAGGATCTGAATAATTCTTCCACTACTGCAAGGTCCCTAGAAAGTGTTTGCTCTCACATACCCAGACTGGTGGCTATTCTGTGATAGAGGGAGTCCAAGCTAGTGGGTGGAATTTGGCAAAGACAAAACAGTGTGCAAATATTATGCAATTCTATTATCACTTGCCTATAGGGCACATGATGTTGATATAATGTCTTTTTATCATGGCATTCTGGTCATGGCCAATTTTCAACAACAGTGACAACATGACAAACTGTAGTCATGAATATGATGGAAATATTGCACTGAAATCAGACTTGAATTTATTTGTCATGCTCGATATTAGCTGTGTGAGGCATTTGGTGTTGACAGATTTTTAAACGGTATTTGGCACAAGTTAGCATTTCAGTTTTAAGTGAAATCTGGCTAAAATTTGGAGCTCAATCAAGTCATAAAATATATTAAGTTGTCACAAATGTTGCAGTATCATTTTTATCCCTGTGCATTATACTTTATATCATATTAGCATGTTAAAGGTCATTTTTGTTTGCTTGTATTTTCTTCTTGCATGTGTAGCTTTTAATTTAGCTTTTACATGTTACTGTTACAAATTGTAAAAAAGAAAAGTACAAGTACAAAAAAAGGAAAGCAACACTACCTTATCATCATGTATAAGTATATTAAAGACCACTACTGCCTGACCAGGGGCAATAGTGAGGTTTCCTCGGTCTGGACTCAGATCCTCACTGGCTGGGTTTGGGCCTCCAAAGATCTGTCAGTGTGACATTCTCATCATTAATAGAGTATAAAAAAGATTAGGAAACAACATTTCATTATAGTGGTTTATTGCTATATCTCTGTCCTCAACTATCATCCTTAAATCTTTTACAAATATAAAGGAGAAAATATAGGACAATATTCTTGGGGCTCACCTCAAAATTCACAGTTACTGATCCGTATGTTCCCTTTTCTCGGATAAGAGTAAGAGGCACATACAGGTTTCTGCCTTTTGGCTCCTCCACAGTGATCAAGCTGGTCTGGGGAATGAAAAAGAAAAGCTGAGTACTGACATACTCAAAATAATTATCTGGACAGTGACTTGAACTGATTAGATTCTGTGTACTATCATACATTCATCTTTTTCTTTCTTCTTCTTGCTTCATACACATTGGAACACGTAGACATAGACATTATGGAGCTATCTGCTCAGGAGCTTAGAGCTACGGCTGGAGGTACAGCTACCCTGTCCTTCGAAGCTGGGAATAACCTTTTCTCATCTGTTTTACCTTGGTGAGAATATTTCCATGCAATTTGAAAGCCTTTGTTCATAGAATGTTACAGAGCTTGAGTTGGTACTACCAGCATATACAAGCTGTATCTTAACGAGCTTGCACGATGTAGTGCCAGCTTCTGCTGAGCCACAAAGAAAATACCTTAGATTAGTTGGAGAAACAGGCTACAGCTGGACCCCAAACTTCACAAACAAAAACATGTCCTTGTCTACTGTACGATTTATACACATTATCATGTTAACCTTTTTTTAAAAATATATTTTCTATTGTTGTCAAACCTAATATTGAAGAACCACTTTTGTCCCTTTTTGTTCCCAAAGGCAGCTGGTCTCTGCAATTGAAACTGGGGCTGGATGTCTGGATTTATCACTTCATTTTCCTAGACTTCTAAATTCAAAATGCTGCTTGTTGCTGTGTCTCTGTGTCATTTGCTGACAGTCAAATAAAAGGGATGACTGAAAAAAATGCGAGGGCTTCTTATGGGGGATGGCAGCACAGCTGATTTTCGTGACAAGTTAATCCAGTCAGTAAACTGCTTATGTGTGTATTTTTACTCACCCTAGCAACCCAAAAGACTTGTACCTGAGCGACCCCTCTGCAAAGGCATTCCACCCCCTTGCACTCCCTCCAACTCTGCCCATAACCCCCAAGTCTCATTTCCTCATCTCCCTCCACCCCTTAGATTTTAATTGCCCTTCAATAAACATGCAAAAATAACTCTGGGCAGGAGTCACCATGGTAACTTTCAGTTGTAGCTGGCGGTATATTTTGGTTATTTGATCCTATGTATGTAAAAGCAGAAAAAATATATATTACATAAAATATTATAATTGTTATAATGTTATAATGCCAAAATCTTACTGAGTTAAAGGATATAATTCCGAAGGCATTGTCATTGGACAAGATGGTGATCCTGGCTGTGTTTGGACTTCCAACTGTCACGCCATTCGATGAGCTCTGAAATTAGATGAGTGATGTAGGTTAGAAGGTATGAAAAAGTAACAGAAATAAAATATGGTACAGATATAAAAGTATTCATTATACATTGTAACAAGTATACAAATCTAGGTTAAAATTTTTTCTAACATTTGAAGTTAACCTTTAACCAGGTGGTCCAGGAAGCTCAACCCAGCAAAACAGCGCTTTTAATAGGACTCCTGGTTGGGCTTGGAACGAGTTTTGGCTTGGCATAGCATTTCGGAGGTAGGAGCAAAGCTTGGATTTTCATGTACGAGCATTTCAAGGGTGTAGTGTGACTACAAGAATTCCGGCAAAACCTCAAACTTACAACAGCAGTGTGGCTGTAAAAAGACTCTGGGTGAACGTGACCAGCGTCAGCTGGCAAGAATCGTTTCACGTGACGGGCGTGCAACACTGCCTCAAGTAACATCGGAATTCAATGCTGGGGCCTCAACAAACATCAGCGTGAGGAATGTGCAACGTTCCCTCCAAGATCGTATGGGGACCTACCAAGTACTGACTGGTATGCCAGTTTTTCTGGTACTTCAGTGTACACAGTTTTGATCTTGTGGGGATAGCTGGCTGGTCCCTGAAACCTTAAAAAAAAAAACCTGCAGCTTTTATTTAAAAATCTAAAAGAACCAAAAGACATTCTTTGGCTTACTGAGGTAAATTTTACAGTTAGGTTCCTCAAGTCAGTAGACTGTCAGAAAGACATATTTGTGTGTGTGCTTTTTCTGTGTTTGGGCCAAATTTCACCACAATGACATCAAAATTCTGAGAAATCATGTCATACTGTGGCATGCATGGAAATCCTCTTTTACATAACAAATACGTAGCTATGTATGTTTGTAAAAAATGAGAGATAGCATAAAAGACGGTAAAGAAGAGTAAAAAAGAAGAGACAGAGAAACACAGCCCTGAGATTAACCCGAGTGCAAACCTCTGCCTTCAGTTGTGTATTCAGTGAGGTTGTTCCCAGTTGTAACAAAGCTTTCTTTCACGCACGGCACTCTTTTTGCAGCAGTCACACAGACCCTGAACACATTCACTCAAAAGTCCCTTCTGCCGAACTTGACTTCAGTCACAGCACCACTACAAGCTTACCCCCTTTCTTCATAGCCATTACAGTCTACATATCCCCAAATATAATGCCTACATGAGTATCCGTAATTATTCTATTCATCTTTATACCAGTGTTATGGAATGCGATGTAAGAGAATTAACTATAATATACTATACCCTAATAAAAATGTTTAACCAAGTGCTTTATTGTTAAAATCTGACAATCATCTTTTTTAATCAACTGGTACATTTTAGAAATCTTATGCTGGTCTGTTCTCTCGTGGGCATGTGTGTGTGGGTGGATGTTTGTGTAAGTGTGAGGGTGGCTGAGAAGTACTTGATGGCAGTGCAGAAAGGATATTTGTATATTTATACCTTAGTTGCCATTGTGTGTTTGGTGGATTGTTGCACTACAGACCAAATCAAACTCCTATGTTTAACTTGAAATAGTGGTGGCATTGTGGAAAAGGTATGGAAGAGATCTGTAGAATCGAACAACTCTCATTTGATGAGAAGTTCACCACGATGTTGTCGATCTCTGTAATTACTGTGAATCACCAAGATGAAGCTCATTGTACCAGAGGATTCCTGCTTTCTTTAAATGACTTCTGTCCTCTTTGTGCCAGTCTGAGGCTCATTATTCAACAATGGATTAGAAGAAAAACCAAGAAACTGAGACTTACGATCATTAATCAAACCCTGACAACTATGAATGGAACCATGATGAACAGGATCTCTGTTGAGACACATGTAGTGCAAATATTCTAATACCTGTCTTCACATTGCAATCGAAGCCTCATGTTCAATGTAACTGATCCAATACACACAGTTTGCCCTTAACAGGATATTATACAGTAGAGGTCTCACCATATCACCATATTGTCATCAAAAGATTCCACTCTGGAGTCTGTTTTCAAAAGTTTGCATTTTCAGGCTTTGAAAACGCAGTTGACATGCAACAAAACTTCCATGTTAGCAATAACTCAGTTTTCACCCTTGCTTTGTGGACGGACTTTCAATATAGATAAGCCACTACACTGCAATGTGCAACATTTGTACGAGTGCCCTGGTCCTACCTCAGTTAAATGTTTCAATATGCCGGAGTAAGCAAACAATCGTACAAAATGAGGTGTCTCCTAAGACACCTCCCAAGAACACATGGACTCCATTTCATTCGAAAAGCATGTTGAGGTAAGCTTAACTAATTTGCTAACACTGATTTACAACATTTAAATTATCTTGTTTTCTCTGCTAATTCCAGATTAGACTAGCTCAGTTCCAGTAGCTAACATCTGGTACACTGACTACCAAGTAAATTCTAGCAAATAGTAAATATCGGTTATTTAAAGGATATTTCATGTCAGATTCATTCATGACCAAATTATGTATCATTAATGATGACCAGCAAACCTACAGAGATAAATGATGGTTTCAGGAAAATCAGCACAGTTACTTTAGAGTGAAAATCATCTTCTAACAATTTTACAAGCTAAAAAAAATCAAAAGACATAATTTTTTTTTTTTTGATATTTGAGTACATTTAAAAGTACCAAATATTTTGACTTTTACTTAAGTACATTTTAGTCTGGATCCTTCTACTTTTAATTTAATGAGTTTTTGACACATTATCTACACTTTCTCTAAATTATATTCAGTACTTTTCTCACCCCTGCTCAATATTTATATTTTCTTCTTCAGTCATTGTGTGTCATTGGAAGCTTAATTCCAGGCTAGTACTTTTCTCATACTGATTTGCTGTGCATCATTTCCCTTTAATCATACAGTCAGAGGAGTTGTGCCTGTCACTATGGGTTTCCTCTCACAAGAAGATGATGCTTAAGGCGGTCGTGCTGCTGAAGTGGCATGACTCAAACCTGAAAAAGGAGCTACAGAAGAAACATCAAAGGCCATGCTAGGGATTATGGGTCCTTTGACCAGAGTTGAAAAAATGAGAAGCATTCAGTTAGGCTGTGCCTAGAATCGCTTTGAGATTCTTCTGTTTTGAACCATCGTACAAGAGAGATCTGTAGTCTGCTAGCTAGATTTTAAGAGGGAAGACTAAAAAAAAAACAGAGCACACAGATGGTCAGATATGGACACAATACAAAAACTTAAAGAAAAGAGTCATTCATAACATAGACCTCCCAAAGAGAGGAATGGCAACCAGAGCTATAGCCATCTCCAGAATTATTGGCAACTTTCAAAAAAATGGGTAAAACATGATTTGTATAAAAATAATAAGTCACTCAATAAAGAAATGATTGTCTTTCTAATGAAAAATGTTTTTCTATAAGAAATTACTTGTATTCCTAAAAACAAACAAACTGTCATTTCTGAAATTACTGAAATTGTTTATAATTTGCTTAATGTGCTCTCCAGCCTCCTGGAATCTTTGATCATGTCCGATTTCCCTGGAATGTAAATATGAGGTTGCACACTTGTGAAGATCCATCGTCATGTGGAAAACCCATCAGTATTAAAGTGACAGATGGTCAGGACTTTTTTAAAAAGGTGTGGAACTGTTCAAATCTTGCCCAGAAAATGACACGTGAACATACTGTACAATGTTTGAATTGGAGTGCTTAGATTCCTGGAGTTGTTAAGGTTCAAATGCAAGTGATTACATACCTCTCCATAACAAAAAGCTGTTTGAGAGATGCACGAAAGAAGCTCTTCTTGAACGCAAGCTCACCAAATGTCATGGGAGCTACAAATAAAATTGCAATTCGCTGAGATCACAAGTTAAGTTTAGTATTATGTGCATGCAGGCAACAAGTTCGAAGAGCTCCACTAATCCTCTGTGATCGTGGACATTGTACCACATGACCTCACATGAGCAGCTGAAGTGTGGTGAGTTTATAGAAGGAAAAGGGAACAAACAATGTCGGAAAACTGTGAGGGAGTTTTGAAATGACCCAAACACCCACTTGTACCCTGTAAAAAAAAAAAATCTTTTTACAGTTTTTCAACAGTAAAACTTACAGTTTTCTCCTTGTATTTCAAAATGACAGTAAATTATATTAAAATTACAAGAATAAACTGTTTATTAAAATGTGTCATGTGATTTAACAAAAAAACTTGTATAAATGAAATACATTAAATATCTGTTTTATAACAGATATTAGATTAAAGATGGTATTCTTTATTGAGAAAAGTAGCAGCATTTTCTTTAATTTACACGATGTAAAAGTACAGTTAACCTACATTTAAAGAAAGAACATGCTTTTATTTTAACAGTTACTAATGTATTAATGTATTTAAATAAAAAATACATTTGACATTTTTTTTGCAACCATTCTGACACTTAACTGAAATGTTAATTTAAATGTTTTTTTGTTAGTTTTATACATAAAATGGGCTTAGATTTAGGGTACTTTTTATAACAACTGCAACTGCTAAGCTGTGGGCTTGTGAGCAGAAGATTGTGGGCTCAGTCCCCAGAAACAACATGACATGACTGAATTGAGCAAAGTATCTGACCTGAAACTACCTTCCACGGTTTCATCTTACTTAAGCTTCCAGGTTTTTTTTATTTTTTATTTTTATCTTTTTTAATTTTAGATGTTAACTATGGTAAATACAGTTACTGTTTCTTTACAAACATTTTCTGGTACCCCTGCTGCCAGAAAATTATGTTTTTTTTTTGTTTTTTTTTGTTTTTTTTGTTTTTTTTTTACACTTTTTAGTGTACTGAAAAGGAACAAATTTGTCCTAAACAAATGTTTAATATTAACTACAAACTACAAGTAAGTGCATGAACTAAATGAATGGGATGAACTGAATGTGCCAGGGATGCATTAAGCATAGAGTACTTTCATCAAGATTGATTCTTGCCCACAGAAACATAGAAACATTGCCATGACTAAGTATTTATGCAGTGGTTAATATTGCTGGCCTCTTTTCATTTTAAGAAGATATTGTGCTCAGTATTATATTAAGATTAGCTGTCTCAATATTATTCAACATTAATAATAAATAGCAGTAGTGCTTGCACTATTGCAAGCACAGCAACTGAAAATGCGCAAACATCCATTAGGAAATGTAGATACCACGGTCAGCTGCAGTAACATACAGTAAAAGGTTTACTGAATGAGAATAATCTAATATCTTAAAGAAATCCTGATTCCTACTGCAACTCACTGCATAAAAATGCCACTAAACTCAGTATACAATATGGTGGTGGATCATTGATGCCTTGGGGCTATTTTGTGGCTGGTGTTTCAGGCACTCTTGACAAAATGAATGGCTTCATGTAACCAGGATATGACAGATTAAACCCTCTCTGCCTCTGCCAGAAGGTAACGACTTTACCATAGATCCCTTTAAAAATGTTTCCAACCTTGTTATACATTACTATAAGAGGCTCAGTGCAGCACTTGTTTTCTTTGCAGGTGTGTTGAGAAGATTCTTTGAGGTGTGTAGGAGATAAAAATGTTGCCGATTCAATATTATTTATTTCATACATCAATCCATGCTCAATTTCCAAAAAAGGGTTCCAGCAATTCTGGAGTCAAATGTGAAAAATGACTTTATTCTGGATGACTGGATTAAGACAAAAAGGCACAAAATTTTACCTGGAGTCGGAGGTTAAACACGAAGGTTTCATCAGCTTCAGGTAGATCATCATCCTTCACGGCGATGAAGATGGTTTTGCTTGACTCGGACGACAGCAGGAAAGCAGCTGCAGTGGTGGCCTCAAAGTCTCCAGTGTCCTCACCCTGCAGCTGCATCGCCACAAACCACATTTTTACTATCGTCACATCCAATTTCATCAAAGATGTACTCCACATTCATGGTCTCAGTAGGACACCCACTTTGAAAAATGACCATTTAGATGTAAATAAATCTAAACACCAAATATACAAATCTACAGCTGGTTACATTTGGTGTAAAAAGAATTGACGATCAAAATAATCTCCATTTTCATTTTAATCAATTTGCTGTGTTGAAGCAAACAGCCACTCGGAGGTGCAACGATTGCTTAAATGTGGGAGGTGCAAAACAGTAGTTTCAGCTTTAAAGGACAGAGTAGGAAATTCTCCAATTTTGAAAGCTTTCTCTGTATCGAACAGTTATATCTGGATAACTGTGGATTAACTTTTACAATTATGCCACCCATTAAAACTCACAGTAAAAAGGTCAAACATCTTCCTTTCTTGCCACGCTATGAATGATTTGATTGAGGGGCTACACTAGGACACTTAGCGTGACATTTAGCCCTCTTTGTTGAACAGTAAGCAGATTTGCGTTGTTACGCTAATTATGCCCAGATGTGCACAGCAGTGTGCTATAAAGGTAGAAGCCAGCAGATGGTTGGGTGTGGAAATCCACCCTGCTGCTACTTGTATTGCAAAATGCACATCTGCTTAGCACAGTTCTGTAACACTTTGTTCACATTTGCTCAGAATTGTGTGCCGACAACTGTAAAAACTGACATTGACAGGCGATATTTATCTGGAATTATGTGTGTAGTAGTTTCCATTATGGATGGGGGTTGGGTGTGGGGTATGTATCCCCATTTCTTACCCCATTGAGCCTCCTTTGATATCATCTATAAATTACATTACCTACCATGTCACTGCTGAACATTAACCTAGCTGCCTCAATGGGGCTGCATTCATTCTTCCATTGAACTTATAATGAATGGCTTATTGTAGTAATAAACTATTGAAAAGTGATTTATTTGAAAAGTCTCTCTTTAGTTTTAGAGGCTTTAGTTTTCTTTATTTTATTTTTTAGCCTGAAATAAACAGATATTATCTTTATGAGTATTATATATGTTCTGTGCTTCCTTTTGATACTTTTAAAATGATGTGAACTACATGATTGTCTTTATTCTTGACCAATACAGTTGCTTTTTTTTAATCTACCAGTGTGTCTGTTTACATCTTCAGTGTTTTTTGAATAGACATAAATTAAATTGGCAATTTACAAAAGAAAAATTCTCTAACAAAATAGTATTGCAAAATGTCAAAAATGAAATGTGGGTGTATTTGCTACTAGACAACAATAAGCAAGCAAAATCAACAGAAAAATAATTTTAAGAAATCATTTTTAAAATATAGTCTATTTGTCCATTTTCTGATAATGAAGTAACAACACTGGAACCTATCACATTTTATTTTTACTTTATTGGTTTCCAATTTAGTCCTTTTGCCAATTCCCATAGCATCTTTTTGAACTGCTGCTCATGCTACATCACTGCACAGCCAGACACCTGGATGAAAGAAATGTACATTTTATCTAAAAGAAAGTGAAAGAAACAGACTTGTAGATCAGATCTTCCTGGTTACTGCAGGACACAAGGAATGTTCTTATATGCTTTGTTTTCATTACAGTATAAGCATTGCACTAAAATACCTAAATGTGACAAAGTCTTAGATAAATGAATAAATAAATTATTATTAATTCAGTGTGGAGACCAGTACTGATACAACACCTTCACACCTACACTTGTAAAGTCTCAAGTCTACAAGACAGCACCAACTACTCGTACTACTACTACAGCTAGAATTACTTCTCGTAAAACCTGATCCGGTTCAGAAGAGCTTACCAGGACTAGAGCAGTGACATTGATGGGGTCTCCGACCCTCTCCACCACCAGGCGTACTACAGCTCTGCTACTCTCATTCACCACAAACTCTGTCTGGCCCTGGAACCTCAGCTCTGCAGACTCGGGCCTGGCACTGTGGATGAGGAGCACCAGGAATAAGCCAGCTAGAGCCAGGACCTCTGGCATTCCTGCACAATAGAGGGACATACAGATGTTTACATAGTTGCAGTATAGGTTAATATCAATTTTTCTGATAATTGTAACTATATGATCATGTAACAATATGAAGCATTCTTAATCTGTTGTTTCTAAACTATGCAAAGGCATATTATCATATGTACCTGTATGATATCACAGTGTAAGAAGTGCAATAAATCATAAAGGTGCTAGAAAATATTTTCGGAGAGATTATTAAGCATTTTTGGACTGAATGGTAATATTTGGGCTTGGACAGGAGTATCATAATCGTGTGGTCATTCTGTGAAGCACTGTTCAAGTCACATTTAAGGTTAATCTAGCATCAATCTCAAGGTCACTGCATGCGTGACCTGATACAGCCTGGTATACAACATGTTTATTTTTCCTTAATCACCTCTGATCTGTAAGTGGGATCTTTTTCCTCATCTGGTTCAGGAAAAAATGATCGGGTTCCTCTCTTACTCTAACTAGTATGTTTGGCAGCTTCCTGGCAGTTGTCATGGCTAGCAAAACAAACAGCTTAAAAAGTGTGTGTGTGTTCGTGGGCTGATTTGTGGGCATCTCCTCATTCATGCGCTTGCATTGGTATGAATGAGTGCATGTATCTTATTTATTTCTGCAGCAGGGAGATTGCTTAGGAAAGTTGGACTTTGGAAATATCCTCTTCTTCATATGTTCCATCCCTGGTAGATCATTTGTGGCTAATTTAGGCCACAAGGGTATCCGGAGCTGAGGGGCTTTCATCAAGGTGCCATGCTGGATTATTCTTCTGATGCTTCTTGTGTAGATTTCATGTGATTTTAGACATACTGGTGGAGGTACTTTACCACTGAGTGGGATGACTGATTGCAACCATATTGTGATATTTTATTTATCACATCATGTGTTTACTGTCAGTGAAGTGAATTAGGGAGAAAATCCTCCTAATCACTGTAACGCTCTCCTAGAGCTGGGAACTACTACACTGTAAATTCACTCTAAATCTTTATTAAAATGTCATTTGATTATGTGCCTTATGTGTTACTTATATTATGATATGGAGTTAAGAATGTGTAGCACACTTTGCAAATTAAATTAAAAAAAAAAAATAAAGTGATAAGCTCTTACAAAACTCAGGAATGATCATTATTATGAATGAAATGTTCTGAAATATTGTTTTCCTTTGTTTGTCTCTGATATTTCTCTGTATTGATAAAAAAACAGAATTGAAATGATTATGGTAAAAAGGGTAGGCAAAATAAGCTATAGCTTCAGCCTACACCTTTTCGGTATTTATTTGTATGTTTTGATGATCC
Source organism: Scorpiodoras heckelii (assembly GCA_028566435.1). Classification (NCBI taxonomy): domain Eukaryota; kingdom Metazoa; phylum Chordata; class Actinopteri; order Siluriformes; family Doradidae; genus Scorpiodoras; species Scorpiodoras heckelii. Next base: position 10,394,644 of record JAOVVH010000035.1, on the reverse strand, counting down.
CATTATTTTAATATTTATGATTCTATCATTGTGTGAATTATTATTGTATTATTGTTTTTATAGATGTATACATTTTGAAAACTGAAATAAAGGAAAAAAATTATATTGCCACATTGACACTCCTAACTCTTGGACACTCGTATCATCCTCTGCTGCACATCATACACATTAACATTGCTAATTACAATGGCTGGAAAAAATAATGTATTTGGAACGGGGTATCAACATTCAATGGTTTTAAATGTTTCATTTTTTTCATTAAGCTTGCGTTTCATGTGCTCTAGGTACTATGCACTATATTTGATATTCAGCCAGAGAAATAAATGCAGTGGAAAAACAGAGCTGAATGTAACCCAGTAAAATCTCTATACTTGCACATTTGATTGATTAATATCCACTGCTGTACAACACTTTTACACAAGACTAAGATGGTCACCCTACTACCTTATTTAAAACTAAATGGCTGATAGATAAGTGATCACTCTGATAGTTACAATGTTTAATATAATTGGTAAAATGTTTTGGTGTATTGCTTGGAGCCAAAGAAAACTCGCTTGGATGCTTCCCATAGGCCATTATCTGATAATCCAGGTTGTAATTCATTCATTCATTATCTTAACCACTTATTCCTGTTTCCAGGGTCACGGGAGAGCCGGTGCCTAGCCGGCGGCATA
>JAOVVH010000035.1:10376105-10393870 GCA_028566435.1 Scorpiodoras heckelii | reverse complement strand
ACACCAATTAACCTAATATGCATGTCTTTGGACTGTGGGAGGAAACTGGAGTACCCGGAGTAAACCCACGCAGACACAGAGAGCACATGCAGACTCCACACAGAAAGGACCCAGACCGCTCTACCCAGGGATCGAACCCGGGACCTTCTTGCTGTGAGGCGACAGTGCTAACCACTACACCACCGTGCCGCCCCCAGGTTGTAATATTTAACCTATTGTTAGATATCTTAAGGATCCCTGGGTTTATTTACATAATAGCTAGCTTAATGTTGCAAGTGAAATAGACTACTTGTTTACACATTGTGAGTAAGCCTATTGCTAGATTGCTTGTTACGGAACATGGATACTGGTTTACACTATATAATAGCCTATTGTTTACCACCTTGCTGTTGCTATAATGACATGCTTGTTAGCTGGGTTAACTACAGCTTGCAGACCTTTTCTTTTCTTTTCTTTTCTTTTCTTTTCTTTTCTTTTCTTTTCTTTTCTTTTCATTTCGTTAAAGGAATCAGATCTACTGTGCAGTCAATGCTACAGGATAGACATTCCAAAAAGAATTTGCGGTCTGACCGGAAAGTAATGAGAATTTTTACATTTACTTACTGAAAAAATTTACAATTCAATAATATTACCTTCAAAATATGATCCTTGAATGCACACAATGCACCCAAAACCTCTGCCATTGTTGGTAACAGTGCTTGAAATTTTCAACTGTGAGGGTGTTCAGAGTCTCGTTCGCAGCTCTATGGATGTTCTTTACTGTGCCGAAATGGTGGCCTTTCAAACGTGTTTAAATCTTGGCCTTCTGGTACAAATTCTTTATGGAAGATCCCTTGAGAATCAAAAAGACAATGAACAGTGACTTGATTTTTGATTTGCTCATGCGAGCTTTTTTTGGGCGAGGTGATGTTGTTGTGTGCCATTCAGCACTTTGTCTTTTTGACACCCATGATTCATCTCCTGTCATCACTCTGTTCAGTAAATTGGGCTCTCTTGTTAAACAAGCCAACATTTGCTCCAAACTCACTTGCATTGTTCCAGTGACGAAGCACTTCAGCAGGGTTTCACAAAAACAAACATATGGGCACTGCAAAGGATAGAATGCAACTGAAATGGGTCTAACTGTTTATTTGAGATCCCAATCTAACTGCCTTCGAACCACCATGCCCATGTGTAATCCCTACGGAGTGTGGGAATTTTATTCTCATTACTTTCCGGACAGACCTTGTAAATGGTAATAATAATTGTGGCACTTTGGGAATGTGCTCTACAGAATTTTCTTTCATGCCTGGTTAACCAATTTCTAAACCCTTTATTTCATTTCAGTCAGATTTCATGCCAAAAATTTGACCGATTTCATGGCAATCCTGGGAAAGGGGCTAAATGACAGCATGACCTCAGTTGATATGTTTCATTTGTATATGTTTAAATATGCTAAAATTGTATGTGTTTATGTTTTGTCTGAGCAATGGTGGATATATTCTGGAATAGACTGCACCTTTTTAAATAAAAGCCTAAACAAAGCCAAAAAATCTACATGAAATGATCAGTGCAACTTCAAATAGTTTCACAGATCACGGTCTTTAAGTCTCTCAGTGTCACATGTTTATATCATGCCAGGATCACAAGACATTTCAGTCCTGTCACTTTTGTAATGGTTCACTGGAGGTAACCAAGCCATTCTTCATCAAAAAGGTCACCATGGGAGCGTCACCAAAGCTTCTTGACACTGATAAATAAAGACTCTGTGAGGATCTCCTCATCGTCTGCCAGCCCACCACAGGACATACTGGCCAGAGTCACATCAGACACTTTATCAGTGACCACGAGCCCCTATAGCAGCCAAGAACCTGGCAGTCTGGCTCTTTGACTGACCCCAGGACCAGCTATTGTGTAGATGTCTTAGTGTGACTGAGAAAATTCCTGAGATGCTTCTGCCAACAAGTGAGTTCAACATGGTCCTCAGAGGCAAGTGCTACAGGTGGCATGAGCTGTTTACCAGACAACTGCTTCCCAACCTTAGTTCGGGAGTACAACTGCACCGCACATTTTTGTATTCTCCCTGCTATAACACACCCAATAACTTCAAGAAGGGCTTGTTAAAAAGCTGATGAGCTGAGTCAGCTGTGGTGGGTGTAGGAAAAATACTACTACATTCAGTGTAGGTCTACCTCAGGACCGGGATAGGGAAACACTGCTGTACAATTACTTGATGACTGTAGGCTAGTTGAAGGGTTGAGACTATTATTCTTTTATCTCTCTCTCTCTCATTGTCTTTTTCTTTATTTCTTGACAGCTAAGAAATGACAAATTAGTCTAGCTTCCTCTACGTCCTTCATTTTCCATTGCTAAATGCTTCTGAAGATTGATATCTTTCCCTTTTTCAGAAGCAGTGCTCTGGTATTACGACACTCTTTTATAAATGCCCACTGGCTCATGCCGGGAAACTTGATTACAATGGCCTCAGCAGTTTTTTTGTTCATGCAGATTAAGCTACTTAATTCGGAAGATTAGCAGATCAAAGTTTGCAGAGAAAACACCCCTCTGGGTAACTGTAGGGGGTTGATTTTACTTAAAATACATATATTAAAAAAATTGCCTCCCTATGTAATAAACAGAGGAAGGTCTTGACCCCAGGGCCCTCAAAGGTGACTTGGCAGCAGGTTCAAATGGCAGCCACGGCTGTAATGTAACTGAGACTTAAGCAATTACACTAGATCAGCTGGCTGAAGATGTGATGAAGTGTATGGTTACGACCTTGCTCTGTAGCCCAGTGCCTGCCTCTTGGGTTACCCCTAGGATCTGTAATCTTAGCATCAATTATTCAATCACTAAGCCTTCACAGCCAGTGCTGAGCAACCCATGTGTGCGGGTATGCTCCAGGATGCTGCTGCTCACTTCAGGTAGGGTGTGCATGGTCATAAAGGACACACACAAGATTATACAGCCTGACTTCAGAATGACAGTATGCAGATGATATGCTTTGACATTGTACTGGTCATGCACATTTCAGCCACATACAAGAACAGGAATGCAAGGACAAATTCCATAAAGCTGTCATACATCATACTTAATCTTGATTTAAATTTAATTAAATCTTGGTTTCTTTACTTTGGTTAAAAAAAAAAACCTGATGGATGAAGCTGTGGCAAGCTTGAGTAACTGATAAGTTAAAAAGACTGTGCTACATAAAGTGTATATAGATATGAACTCATTCGCAAATCTTGAGACTGGTGCATGAGACTTGGCAATGTTAAGGGAGTTTGTGGCCATGTTTTTGTTTTGCTTACAGCAGGCATATAGAGTCAAGCTTTATTAATATATCTGGTTAGTCTACCACGTAAGCAAAACACACTAAATGCTAAGATATCTCAGTGGAAGATTAGCTTTGGGTGCCAGGTGATCTCTCGAGATTAATCCTTTGCACAAGGTTATGTTGGTCAAAGCTGATCCTTGGTGACTCAGCAAGTGGACGCTGTTTGGCACATCCTAAAGTAGCTGAAATTTGTTATCCCTGCTGTTGTACCACTGTGATTAGAAATTAATGAGCAGATTCATAGCACTATAAGTATTACAAAGACTGTACAATCAGGGCTGCTATTAGGACATTTGCATCCTGACATTTGCAACACAACTGAATATTGCTGAGCTTTTGAATGGGCAAAATCTGTACAGTACAAAGCAGCATGTGGCAAACTCAACTGGGATTAAGGTTTGACCTCCATCTGTGCAATTTTTCATCAGTCCCTGAGAATGCAGCTATTTGACTTCTTACTGGTAAAGTTGAAGGCAGTAGACAGTCTCGAACATCCAAATGTTGCTCAGATTTTTAGCAAATGTCAGAAAGATGTGCAGAAGACAATGTGAGTCATTGTACTTCAGCGATGCCAACGCTGCTAACCATGAAAATTCTCACAGGCAGTTAGGGAGAAAAGATTTTTTTACCACAAAAACTCAAGCGTATGTTGGTGGACATTTTCCCCCGAGATGTGTGCCAAGCAACTGTAACAAAAAAAAAATTCAGCAAAGCAAATGTTTGGTGTAACCGCTATTTAATAATAAGCAGCTCCTCCATTATTTACTCACCAACGAGACCACAGACCCGCCTTTTTGTTTTTGTACCAGCTCAGAATACAGAGCTTTGTGAATTCATGGGTCAAAAATTCAAATAGACAAAGTCGGTGCAAGGTGAAAATAACAAACTCCTAATAAAGGAAATTGTGCATTTTTTCAAATGGCATGTCCTTTCCCCTGTAGTGAATTGGCTTTTGTTTTGTGTGTTTTCTTTATAATTTTTCAAAAATCAGCATCAGAGGCTATTCATAACAGACACAAGGTTACATGGATACACAAGTTGCACCATCCGACCACAAGTTCAACGTTACACACAGTCTGGGGCAATTTTGTATGTTAAATTCACTTAACTTACATGTCTTCGGACTGTGGGGAGAAACTGGAGTATCCAGGGCAAACCGATGTGGACACGGGTGGGGAGGGCATGCAGACTCCAAACAGAAAGGACCCAAACTGTTCCCAAATGGGATCGAACCCAGGACCTCCTTGCCGTGAGGTGACAGTACTACCCACTGAGCCACCCAAATTGGCTTTTCAGCCACAATCCTATAACTATACCATAGATGTGGACACCTCTGTTGCCACCACACCTCCTCAATTCCCTCAACCTATGTGATATCTAGGACTTTTTCATTTCGCCTTTTCTCTTATTCTCTTCCAGGTTTCCTCATGTTCTTATTGGAAATTTACATGATGGAAACCACACCACTGAAACATTTGTGCACTAACTCTTGGATACGTGACAAAAATAAGATGCTCTCATTTCTCATGACACGCTCTGTTGCCTCAGTAACCAGGCTCTTTTGGGGGGCTCTGGCAAACCTCAGAACTGATCTATATGGAGGGCTCAGAAGCCAATAATTGCCACTCAGGCTTCCTCTAAAAGTATTTTTAGGTGAGCTGCTGTCCTGGGCATCTTGCGGTTGAGGGAAATTAAGAAATTTAATAAAGGACTATGGTTAAAACGTACATCATTAAACCAGTGAAGGATTTTTTGAAACCCCTCAGTTTTCATCGGTTAGACGCTAATTTGGCAGAACCCTGCCCAAAACATTCTTATTTTTGGACCATATAGAGAACCTAGAATTAGAAAGAAATGTGAAAGTGCGTTTGTGTGTGTTTGTGTACGTTTCAATACGGAGAGTGCTGAGAGGGTTGAGTGGGAGCAGATGTGGTTCTGTTTGAGGGGTATAAAGAGGGAGGAAAGAGAACGAAAACCTTTTCTAGAAATGCATGAACAACTCTGTCATATATCGTCATATGGTACTTTTTCTCCAAGTGTTTCGGCTCCTTTGTAAGGACTAAATGACAATCAAGTCTGCACTGGCAAAGTGCGAAGGGGAATGGGAGAAATACAGGGTACATTTTGAAGGGATTGTCCCTGGTTTGCTCTCTGTCCAATTCGGTTTGTTCCAAAGGCATCTCCTATTCTTGTTCCCGAAAACACAATGACTTTTCTTTGCTCCCAATTTGTGAGCTGCGAACACAAGAAAGGATCCCATTGAATTTCACATTGCGAATGCTCCTGGAGCCGCAGAGCTCCATGACTGATTAGCTATTGTGGCAAACAATGTCTGGAAGGGAAGAGAAAACTACTTTTATAGGATTAAACGAGGGCCAGCCTCACAAATGGCAGCCCGCATGAGGAAAAAAAAAACAAATTATAAAGCTTATTACTTCATCAGACATAGCCAGTTGAGCCTGGATGAAATGCTAATTGCCTTTCTTTGTAGCTGCACACACAGAAGCGATGGGTGTGGAGTGTGTGTGTGTGAGCGTCTGGTGAGAGAGACTGAGAGAATCAGCGGAGTAGAAGGGAGCACTCGATTCACTGACCACCACACAAAAACGTGCAGACTTTTTCCCTTCTTTTTTAAACCATGAATCTCACTGTTGTGTTCTTTCTTTTCTTGCAACATTGTTTTTCTTTTTTTTTCCACTCCAACGCCCCTTTTTTCCACACGAGAACTCCTCCTAGCCCGAATCAAACCCCCATTCAGACAGTTAGGTCTCTTTCTCTCACTCCGTCTCCCCTCCAAGACCCCTTCAGCAGAGGAGAGGTGTGGGAAATTCCTGCCGTGGTCTCTTCAATCTGGCGGGTTTGCCAGCGCTCAGACAGATGGCTGGATTGAGGATGGGAAAAAGTGCCTGAGTAAGCGGAGCCCTCTGAGCTGATTCAAAATCAGGTGTAACTTCTCGGTGCCTGAGGAAATAAGTCAACACTCCTTTATTGCCTGGAAATGCCATCACCTGTTTTGTCATTCAGTCTGATTCACTAGTAATGACTATCCCTTTCTATAAAGCTGGACATCCACTGTGTTAACGTGCGTTGTCAGAGGAGGTAGCAGCTGAATTCTGAACTCCCTGGTCAGCGCAGGTCTTTGCATGATCCCGGATTCAGTTCAAATCCTTCCACTTCAGAAATTCTTTCACCATGACGAAACACAATAGGGAGGAACCTTTCTGGTGGTGCAAAGAAGAAAGAGCCACAGAAAGGATGGAGAATGAGTGGCTGTGGATACCACGGCAAAAAAAAAAAGAGACTAAGCTAGGGAGAGAATGAAGCCGACCTTTCCTGTGTATTTCTGTGGATTCATAACAGTTTCGTTTTTTTGGTTCGCTAATCCCTGAGCCGTCCATCCATACTTGCAGCCTTCCAAATGACTGCCATTTGTACCCTTCACTATAGAACTTACCTCTTGTGGTTTAATAATAGATAATGCCCTTACCCTGTCATGGGGAAGTAAATGAAAAAGAAAATAATGAAGGTGAGGGCAAGACCAAGTTTGGCTTCATAGATTTGCCTCCCCCTCTTCACTCCTGTGCTTTAGGGCACTAAACCTATTGTGGTTAGGTTTCTATATAAAAGAAGACTCTCTATCTGACTTTTCTTCAAATCTAGCTAAATGAGTTTTCTATTAGAACATGGTGGAGAAGAGTGAAGAAAAGCAAAGTACAAATATGTCTGAGACAAGCAAACCTAGACTTCTATTATTCATTCATCTTTAGCTTTATCCCTCAGGGTCATGGTGGATTTGGAGGCTATCCCAGGAACACTGGGTGCGCGGCAGGAATACACTGGTTGGGACGCCAGTCCACTGCAGTGCACCATGTGCACACACATTCACATACACATTTACATGCTCATTCACACCTATTTATTTGGCGTAGCCATGGCCAGAGGTGACTCTTTGGCCACTGATCAGATCCCTGCACCACCAAGCTGCTGCTGCTGTTAGATCACTGACAGAACTTCTCAGCTGTATCATGTCTCAACTGTAAGTCACTTTGGATATGTTCAGTACTACAAAAGTCTTTGGCACCCTACTGTTTTTTAGGTACAACTTTTGTTATTGATGTTCTGCATTATTGAGTCAGTACAAAAAGATTTTATATTTCCAAACGTTATTTTTCCAACAAAATATTAAATGTTACACAAAAATGTTTGCATGTAAGTAATGAAAGCAACACATGACATGACAGAAAACAGTAAACCTTACCAGCTAATTATTGTACAATACAATGCAGAAGTCTTAGGTACATGCAAAGACTTGCTGTAAAGCAAAGATGCTTTTGAAAATAATGAAGATGTTTCTACGTAAAAGAAAACACTATAAAGTGCAGCAAACAGTAATAAACTAATGTTTTGGTGCCTTTTTATTAAACAGTGTTACCAGGTACAATGTGTGCAGTTTTAAAAGGAAATTAGCTTTTAAGTTTTTCTGAGAGTCTTGGAGAATCTGCCACAGCTCTTCTGGAGACTTTGACTGTCACATTTACTTCTTTTTTTACATGCAAAACCCAGCAGCCTTTATTATGTTTTTTTGTCTGAAAAGTGGTCTGTGATGTAATCTGTTGCTTTTGTTACTGACATACAAACATTTTGTAACATTTAATTTTTTGTTGGAAAAGTAACATTTGGAAATATAAAATCTTTTTGTACTGATTCAATAATGCAGAACTCAAGAAAACCCAACAACAAAAGTTGTAGCTAAGAACAACAGGGCCTAAGATTTTTGCACTGTATACTTTATACTGTATGTCAGCCAAATAAGTAAAATGTAACTGTGTGCATAGACCAGGAATGTTAAAAAAATCTTTTTATTCCCAGAAATACAAGAGAAAAAAGACAGGCAAGGGAAAGCAATCCATGCCCTGTGTGTTTACTATGAGTAAACACTTGAAGCTCAACAGAAATCCTGCTTAGACATGGCTTCATATCAACCTACTGTATGTCACAGGTCACAGATCAGTTCTCCAGGTAAATATGATGCCTTGAAATGAAAATTCAGGGGACACACTGTCAAAAACAAATTGCTTTTCTTCCTTTGTTTCCTTTTTTCTTTCATTCTTTCTACCTGTTTATAATTTCATTAATTATATGTACACTGATTTTTATATGTTTATTCATTTATATGTTTTTGTATGGAACTTAATTAACAAAATCTAAGGGAGTGAAAAACACATGACTGATGTCGGTTAGTGAGTACCGGTACCCTAAAATGTTTAATAAGAGAGCAAAGAGAACAGTCTTGAATTTGTGACTTGAACAATCTGAATGATTTGTAACACAAGTCTACATTGTACTAAATTGCTAGCTTAAAACATTCTGCTCTATTAAACCACACTAAATGAATGAGGTGAAATCTTAGAAGAAAATATTTTTTTCCAAATGAACGATATCATGAAAAAGTTAAGCTAGTAAAAGACTAATGTTTAGGGTTTCTGTCATTATGTATGTGGAAACTAATTTGTACAAAATGCTTCAATGGGCTGTTCACAAACATTCTGAAGCAATTCTTCAGGTCACTACACAAACTCATTAAGAAGGGATTGGAAGAGATTTCAGCCTTTAATTTTCACAATATTTTCATTTTCATTGAAAAGCTTTTTCTTTTAAATCAGACATATACTTTCGGGGGGGAAAAAAAACAAACAAAACTTTGGATTATTTTTGAGGTTTTATACCAAACTCTTTATTCTACAGTTATATAATCTGAACAACTGTGCATAATATTTTTTTGTTTCTTTTATCTTCACTTTTTTTTTCCAGAAGAAACATTTTCTAATATACTGAAACCCTTTTTAAAATAAAACAGCATCTAAAACATTACAAGGCACAGGAAAAAAAACAACAGCGTGCTGTCTGATGGAAAGGAAATTGCTGTGGTTTGGTCTGTGATAGCTAACACAGCACAGGTTTTGTATGAAAGGTACAAACATGGCAGTGACAAATCTTCAGGAGTCAAGCACTTCACATTCATCATAGAGATATTTCAGACAAGAAAATCCTGCTTGTGTATTCAATAACAAGATGCAGAGTACAGCTCAGTGGCATATTCCCACTGCGTGGCCATTCTGCTCCGGGTGCACGGGCTTTGTGGAGCGTTTTCACCAACTGAATTCAGGCTCTCCCCAGAGCTCAGCGCCTTGCGTGGACACTTTGTTTTAGTGGAGGCCCCAATCTGGTGGGAAAGGAGGATCCAGATTGGAACCCTGCTATGTCGGTTCAGAAGGTGTAGAAATCTCAACCAGACTGGAACTAATGCCAACTTGAACGTGCGGTCACTTTCTGAATTGTTTCTTTTTGCTCCGTGAGAGGCTTTGCGTCATTAATTCGTCAATGCCTACTTATTACATCAGAGACTGACAAGGTGCCATCTTGAGTTTGATTAATGTGGGGAAGATAGAAACAATTATTTGATGCTATGATACTACTACACTATGGTACTACACCATTAAATAGACATGTGACTATAAATGCTACGTGTGAAGGCTTAAATTAAAAACTGGGCAGAAATGGCCTTCCTATCATGTTCATAAATGTCAAGAAAGAACTCAACAGGCATCACATTTACCCACACTTTTAATTTTCCTTATCATAAACACACGGATTAGCCAAACTAGTGCTAAAGAAAAAAAAAGCTGAAAGTCAGCTTGATTAAAATATATTATATATTATAGAAATTTCTGCCCAAGCCCTTGCTTCAAGTGCTTGCTTCACAGACGGCGTCATTAGCTTAGCCTGCGCTACTGTGCTGTGTGGACGGCTCTTTCTTTTGTTTCACTACACCTGCTGCTCTTCCATCATGTGTGGCCCTTGTGTGGTCTGTCCCACAAACATCAATCCGAGTCTTAGCACCTCATCAATGGGAGTGCTGTTTATGGCGTGTCACAGTTTGGCTACAGCACAAAAGTGTAACTCAGTGGCTCAAGACAAAAACGAGAAAGGGGATGTAGTTACTTAGCACAGTAGTGAATAATATACACATACTGTATGTACATACAGTATCAGAAGCACATGTCACATCACAACCAATAACAACACTAGGTAACAAGCAGTTTTGGGAAGTAACTAAGTGCATTTACTCAGGTACTGTACCTTAGTACAATTTTGACATACTTGTACTTTACTTGAGTATTTCCATTTTATGCTACTATATACTTCTACTCCACTACATTTCATAGGCAAATATTATAATTTCTACTCCACTACATTTATTTGACAACTTTACTTATTAGTTACTTATAATGAAGATTTTACCCACCAGATAATATAACAAGCTTTTAAAGTGAAATGCATAGTTATAGATTAAATCAGTGGTTTCCAGCATTTTTGGGTTCCTCTAAAAAGCAGTGTGTACAGAAGCGGGTCACATTTCAGATGTCTATGTGTAGTTAACAGCTCCACCAAATAGTGATTTTTCCCTCTAAACTTCTCACATGGTTTCAATGTTCAAGTGATCCAATATGTCACCAAAAATTAAAGGTTAGAGGAAAAAGTCCAAAAACTAAAAACAGATTTATGTGTGAGAATTTTTCTTTTTCTTTTCTTTTTCTTTTCCTGTCACATGAATCATCTCACAACCCCTCAGATTTATCTGCTGTCCCTGTATATAAAACTGTATATAAAGTAGTCCATACTAGCTCCACCTCCAGCAGCTACAACAGTAACATGCTGATTACACACTGATGCTTCTGTATTAATAATCTAATCATGTCATATATAATAATTAGAGCTATCAAGCGAATAATTTTTTTCATCACGTTAATCGCGGTTTTAACGCACATTGTGATTTGTGTTGTACATGCAGGTCGGCATCGTAGGGCCATTGAAAATGTTGTTGCCGTTTATCACTGGTCTATTTTAAGAGAAACGACTGTTGAATGTTGCCTCATTATTCACTTGACTTTATTGGATAAAAATGAAATATTAAAGATGATTGATGTCTTTTAATTTTTTTTTATTTAAAATTAACTGCACAGTGTGTAGGGAACGAGGGAACATGGGTATATCACTTCACCAGAAGTTCTGTTGTGCTGCTGCTACATGATTGGCTGATTCGAGTTTACCTCAGAGACCCGCCTCCGCGATGGAAGGGAAGGAGTTTGTGTACGTGTTATGTGGATCCGTCGCCATTGTCGTCTCAAAAACAGCTACAACTTCTTGGTTCTCCATTGTTCCTTTCAATCTTTAGCAATGTTTATGATTGCTAAATGAGCTAGGAGATCCTAACATTCAGCATTGTGTTCACTGACAGCGCCCCTTTTTTGCGTAATGTAACTACTTTTTAATCTGCGTTAAAATTTTTAGTGGCATTGATTTTTTAAATTGTGATTAATTCTTTATTGCGTTAAGTTGACAGCACTAATAATAATATATCAGTCAGAGTCAGATTACCAAACCAGTACTTTTACTTTAATTCTTTAACTATATATTGCTGCTAATACTTATGTACTATTACTTAAGTAGGATTTTTCGTGCAGGGCTTTTACCTGTAATGGAGTAGTTGTACAGTGCTTTACTGGTACTTTTACTTAGTACTTACTCTTACTATGCAAAGAATTTGAATACTTCTTCCACCACTGGTAACAAGTTAGCACAGGCTTATCACTAATCAATTTAATTTAGCTAACATTAAGTCATTTGTTTCAACTCATATGATGGAGCCGTGATGCTAACCAGCCGTTATAAGCCAATAAACCTTCTCCTTAAATTCAAAAACAAAATGTGTTCCACATTTCAGGAAAAATAAAGCTGTCTAACCATGTTTCATTTACTTAACTGGCTGCTGATTTTATCCATTGAGAATTGAAACAGGACACAGTTGTGCAGTAGATGGTTATGAGTCTTGCTTTGAACTCATGACTTCCTGAAAACCTAAAAGCCAAAGCTTTAACGACTGAGGATTCACAGAAAAAAAACAACTAAGTTCTTACTCAAAATTTACACTCATTTTGAGTTCACTCAACTATAAATATTACGGGAACAGAACAATATCTGTTTCTGACATACTTAACTTATTATTTTAAGTTAAATAAACTTAATTTTGAGTACATCCTGGGTACGTACTTTTTTAAGTAAACTAATTGCAATTCTTTTTAGTGTCTGAGAAAATTCAGTGTCTGAGAAAATAAAGCTGACTCCGTAAACTGAATATATTAGATAATTCACCCCCAAGTGCATATGAACATGAACGTCCTATGTCCCTCAAGTAGCACTGAGGTTTAATACGTATTGTCATTTGCTTTTTAATCTTCAAGCCTGGTCCTCCACTTACTCCACTGTCATAGCCAACTATCACAGACCTACTAAACATTGTATGGTTTACCTACCGACCATAACAGCAGCATGATTTGAGACATGTAGCTTGCAACGAATCAATTCAGTTTGATATGTATATTCTCAAAAAGCAGCTTCTGGATGTGCACTGAAGTACCAGAAAAACTAGTACTGGTACTTCAAAAATTTCAGTGTGGTTAAATAGTTGGGCCTCGTGAGATGTGTCGTAGCATTTCGGAGGTAGAAGCAAAGTCTATATTTTCACGTATGAGTATCGTGGCCGTAAAAAAGACTCTGTGTGAACGTGACCAGTGTCGGTGCGCAAGAATCGTTTCACGTGATAGGTGTGCAACACTGCCGCAATTAACATCAGAATTCAATGCTGGGGCCTCAACAAACAGCAGCGCAAGGACTGTGCAACATTTCCTCCAAGATCCTGTGGGGGACCTACCAAGTATTAACTGGTATACCAGTTATTCTGGTGCTTCAGTGTAGTTCAGTGAGCAAACTCAGCAGCGAAATACCCTTTAGACAAAGGGAGGAAGAAAAGCTTGCAGGGACCCAAACTCAAAAGGGTTCGCATTCTGGGCGACACTGAATCAAGGGATTATAAATCATTTGCCTTTTTTTTTTTTTTTTTTTTTTTTTTACAAAAAAAAATCATAAACTCAAACAGCTGTGTTGAAAGGATGTTCAGTAGTATAGACATTGTAAATAGGAGTCCTGGGACGAGCACAGGACAGTCTTTACGATCACAGACCAAGTTCATAGGTACAATCACCACACTTTTACAGAAACATTAATCAAAGCGAAACAGGATCAGATTGTTACCCGATGATAACTTTAGGACAGTGGATTTACGGAATCGTGACGTCATAATGAATTAATATTACTGCTTTCCTGTCTTGGTGATATAAGAATTGTTTTATTAGCAGTCGAGTAGTTTAATAGTAATGGAGGATTGTGCAGAAGAAAAAACAAACAAACAAGAATTGTAAAAAAAAAAAAAAAGGCAAATAAATGAATCCTTGGTGCATCTAAAAAGCATAAACACAACCAGACATTTCTGTCAGACGCAGAAAAATAAATCTCTAACTGCTCTTAAATGAAAGAGGGTGATAAGGCACCATCCTGACCCAGGACCTGGTGTCCTGATTTACACACATGCGTAAAAAGATTTGCGTAAAATGAAGGAAACGGGACAAAGAGAAGCTGCAAAAACAGAAAACCCTGTGCTGTGTGCAAAACAGGTGCGCGTTCATAAAGTCGCTCAGGGGTTTGGATGTAATACAAGTCTGCCGTGAGGGTCAATCAAAACACACACACACACACACACACACACACACACACACACACACACAAATCATCAAGATTGCGTAAAGGGTTTACGGTTTGACAATTGAGCGCTTTTAAAGGAGGTGCCCCGTTGTTTTTGGCTGAATGGGCGCGCGGGGGAAGACACGCACACAAAGCGCACCAACGTCCCCGCAAGGGCGCCGCCGAGTAACCATGGAAACGCCAATCACCAATATTACTATATTTCTCGGGTTCAAGCTCCTCGCCGGGAGTCTTTTTCCCGCAAAGTTACACTGATAACAAAATCACTCGAGCTCAATGAACGCCAAGGAAACACCTGATTGTTTTTTTTTTTTTTTTTACATCTACTATAAGAGTTCAGTTAATAGGATGAACGTTCTGCACATGAGACGATCACGTGCATGTGCGCTATTATATTATTATAAGCGCATTAACTCTATAGCCTGAAGTGAAGCTTGCACGTCAGTGAGAGCGTGAAAAATAACGCCGGTGACACGGTGCAGAGGCAGAGCTCCGTCTGTACTACGTGTTGCACATGGTTAGTGTAATGTGTCGTGCTCACAAAGTGCGTTTCCCCTTCAAACACCTGTCCAGCATCCGGTCATTTCGTGAGATCATGCCGAAGAGTGTGACTCACCTAACACCTTACACTGACGATCCAAGCGTGAAGAGCAGAGGGTCCGGAGGAGTTACGCGTGCATGGGGGGGGTCCGCGTCGGCTAACGGATCATCCGCGCATTCTCAGTGCGCTTCAGCCAAAGCGCCTCTCTCCAGGTACAAAACAAACAAACCAACAAGCAAACAAACAAACAAACAAAAAGCCAAGTTCCGTATACAGGACGCTTGGCGGTGTTTTACTCGACGCTGTGTGAATATGTCGGAGGCGTGCTGCGCGGTCGTGGGCTCGGTGGGCGCCGTACTGCCATGCCGCTTCTCCGGACTGAACCTCGGAGCGCACTTCAGCAGCGGCGTCTGCTCACACACACACCGAGACGTGCTAATCGCATTAGGATCAAACAGCTGCGAACAGCTCCACCCAGCGACGCGTCCTGCTCCAGCTCACACAGCTATTTGGGAAGAGGCAGTAAACTGTGGCGCGCCACCGCACGAAATTTTTAGCTCCAAACTTTCCCTACCGATTATTGTTGTGAGCGCCAGCGTGCGTGTGAAGCTTTATATCCAGTGTGCACAACGCGCAGTGGAAGCGCTGCTGGAACTCAAATAGTCATCAACTTTTATTATTATTATTATTATTATTATTATTATTATTATTATTATTATTAATTCATCCATTCATTATTTTCCGCTTTATCCCGCTAGTCGGGGTCACGGGGGTGTGGCTATAGCCAATCCCAGCGTCATCAGGCGAAGGCGGGGTACACCATGGACAGGTCGCCAGTCCATCGCATGGCCAACACACATTCGCACCTACGGCCAATTGACTGACCGATCAACCTAACCTGCATGTCTTTGGACTGTAGGAGGAAACCAGAGAACCCGGAGGAAACCCACACAAGCACAGGGAGAACATGCAAACTCCACACAGAATGGCCCGGACAGAGCGGGAATCGAACCCGGATCGTCTTGCTGTGATTCGACAGTGCTGACCACTACACCACCGTGTCCACCTATTATGATTATTATTATTATTATTATTATTATTATTATTAGGACGGTACGTTGGTGTAGTGGTCAGCACTGACGCCTCACGGCAAGACGATCCCGGTCCGGGCCGTTCTGTTTGCATGTTCTCCCCGTGCTTGTGTGGGTTCCATCCGGGTTCTCCGGTTTCCTCCGACAGTCCAAAGACATGCATGTTAGGTTGATTGGTCACTCGAAACTGCCCGTAGGTGTGAATGTGTGTTGGCCATGCGATGGACTGGCGGCCTGTCCATGGTGTACCCCGCCCTCGCACGATGACGGTGGGATTGGCTATAGCCACCCAAACCCCGCCCCCCCTTGACCCCGACTAGAAGGATGATTGATGGATGGATAATAATATTATTATTATTAATATTTAAATTAAAATTATTATTATTATTATTATTAGTAGTAGTAGTAGTAGTAGTAGTATTGGTATTTATGGGCAAGATTTTCCTAATCATGTGTTTCTGGGACAGGTTTCAGATCCTGCAAGACCCTGACCAGGATACAATTACAGTTACTTAAGGTGAATCCATGAATGAATAAACAAAATAGTTGAATCAGAGGTCAGTTATTATTAGTTGTCCACACTAGGCCTGGCCTATGCACGAGCGTGAACCTAAATTGACTAGCTTCACAACATTTACATTTTTGCAAGGTACTGATTCATAGCGATTCACATTGAATATTGATTTATTCCGCAATATTGTCAATATTCTCTCTCTCTCTCTCTCTCTCTCTCTCTCGCTCTCTCTCTCTCTCTCTCTCTCTCTCTTATTCCCTCACACTAATTTCCTCTTGGGATAAATAAAGTGTCCTCTTTTACGCTGTAATCTAAGCTCCAGGGGAGCCACGTGTATTAAGAAGGCGCGTGCCAATACCACCCCCTAGTGGCTATTTCCATCATTACAGCTAAATAAAACGCGGTGATTCGTCTGCACCCGAGAAGTGCATCATATCCAGCGTGTATTAACAAGGCAAGGTAGACCGTGTCTTAGAAAATGTACTTCAGAGTTTACTTCTGTGTGCCATCCAACCAAGATCATATTTAGTAGTCTATATTTCCTTACGCATCCCCTCCACACCAAAAAAAAAATGATTCCAGACTGTACCACTGGTAAGAAATACTCTGCAACACACTTTAAAACATGTACCCATATTCACTGATCCATATATTTTGTGCGTGTTTTTGCTGTAACACCTTCAGCACACCTTCCCACGTTCTCCGTTACTCAAAACCTGCAACTCGTCCTCGCCTCGGCGCTCCGTGTTCACGGCCACGCCCACTGCCTGTGACGTCATGACGCTGGGATTGTGTTGACGTGGCGAGGATCGCTCGTTAGCTAAACAAACGCACGGTCGGCGCTTTGGCTAGCGAGGAGAATGGCTTAGCTAAACCTGGCGAGCTCGTCTGACTTTATCAGGTATGCCGGTGTTTGTTTATTCACAGCAGCTGTTTGGGTGTGTTTATATTTGTTGCCGGAATATTTATGTATTTATATCGAACATCTTTGCTCGGTGGTGGCGAGAAAACTATAAGTGAACGATCTAACAATGTTAGCGTTAGCATAGCTAAGCTAGTAGGGGTATGAGGCTGTGTAGTGAAAGTAGACTTGGATCACGGAATTAGGGATGTTAGTTAGCAACAGAGTGCAGTGGTTAGGTTAACTAGATAGATATTTCTCTTAGGTGTTAATCCGTATGGAAATGCTGAAATGATCAGGTTAACAGGATTACTGATGACTTGGTTAAGCAGGTCTGAGGGCCTGTAGAGCTGTACAGCCTTCCATCCATGGGACCTGATTTGCCTAACTAGATTTCTTTAGCAAACGTAGTCGAATTTATTCATTGTGTTTCCGGTTTGTTTTTAGATTTCGTCGTGTCACTGTAAAAGTATTTTTATTTTTTTGTAAATAAGTAGCGACCTTATCTAACGTCACATGGCCACTTTGAACTTTGAACAAGGACCTCACGGTGAAATTGACCATCTCGCACATTAATCCCCGGATATCTTCCTCTCCTCTCCTCTCCATGCAGCCAGATCTGTGTTTCTTTTTCTACTCAACGTGTATCCCGTGATCTCTGTGATAAATATACAGGGGTTAGACAATGAAACTGAAACACCTGTCATTTTAGTGTGGGAGGTTTCATGGCTAAATTGGACCAG
>JAOVVH010000035.1:10328745-10342098 GCA_028566435.1 Scorpiodoras heckelii | reverse complement strand
ATATATATATATATATATATATATATAGAGAGAGAGAGATATGTAGATAGATAGATAGAGATATAGAGATATAGATAGATAGATAGATAGATAGATAGATAGATAGATAGATAGATAGATAGATAGATAGATGTATTGAAATGTAAGATTCTCTGTACAGTATAGATGCTGTAGTTCTACTTTAATTCTACTTTTTTAAATTTTCTTTTCAAAATTTGACTCTTGTACATGTGCTGTGTTTTCTGTTTCTATTGTACACATACGAGTGTGTGTTTCATGCAAACTCTCTGCTCTAGAGGAACACAAGGGGGTGCCCTTATCCTTCCCCTGTGATGTTGATGGCAGTCATGGAGAGAGAGAGAGATTGGTCCCGTGTAAAGTACAGTACACAGCAGGACTGTATGAGCTTTTGTGTACAGCTGTGTGGCCTCTCTCGTACTGACAACTCTGGCTAATGGTGTGATGGAATGCATGAGATCACAACCTCTTAGCATATGTCAGTAATTCTCACGAAGACACCTAGCACACTCTCTGAAATTGTCTCTTTGCATTCGCAGACTGTTAGGGCCATCATGGGAAAAGAAAGAAAAGAAGCGAACAAAGAAACAGAGAACAGAGAGAAGAGAGCGAGTGAGTGTGTGTGTGTGTGTGTGTGTGTGTGTGAGAGAGAGAGAGAGAGAGATACGGAGAGTCTGGCCATAGTGCTTTAACACTTGTTCAGTCCTCTGGCGGTGGAGGATTTGGTGTCTAATGCCAGTGATTTTTTCCCCCTATGTGAATTAATTAGTCTCTGCCAGTGCTGGCCACATTTGTCATTTGAATTTATGCTAATGAGTTCTGAGCGTTCCTGGTGGACCTGATAGGCTTGAGCAGCTGCCTCTGCTTTCTGGGGGCCTGAGCTTCTCCTTCCCCCAATCTCTCACTCTGTCTCTCTCTCTCTCTCTCTCTCTCTCTCTCTCTCTCTCTCTGGGTCTCACTATCCCTCGTTCTCCCGCCTTATCGTCCTCAGAATCCTCGGTAGCCTGGACTCTCTGACCTATCACTCCACAGGGGGCTGGCCATGTCCTGTACTGATAAGCCAGCTTATTATCTCTGCATGGGGAAGTGGGCTTAGGGACCACACATACACTCTGTCTCTCTCTCTCTCTGTCCCTCTCTCTCACTCTCTCTCTCTGTCTCCAAACTTTAAAGTTAGAATTATAACTATATTCAAAAATCATTTCACAATAACCTATTAGTTTTGCTGATTTTTTAGTTTATGGTATAGTAAAACAAAACAAAACAAAAAATCCCTTCATCTGATACTGAATGTAAAATTTTACAATATTGAGAGAAGGACACGATAACTGATAAAAAAGAAGGAAAAACGTGTCATGTTTTTTCTTTGTTTTAGTTGGTGCCTTTTCTAAAATTGTCCAAAATAACAGATTTTCAGCAATATGTGAGAGGAGGACCTGGCAGGCTGCATGTCTGAATCTTTACAATCCTACGCTCCTAATTTAAGTCCTCTAAGTGGTGAATTTGGGCATTGGGAATGCTAGGTAGTATTACAATGAACAAAAGGGAGTAAAATTGCATATTTGAATGGCGCAGATGGCTTTCATTGGAGACATGAATGAAAGTTGTTTTTAGGGCCGGAATGATACAGTGAAGAGTTTATAAATAGGGAGGAGAGGAAAGCAATGTCTGAAATGAAGTCTGTATCATATATAGCTGCACAGTTTTCTGAACACTCCCTCTTTTTTCCTCATACTCCCTCCATGTCTCTGTCTTTCTCTCTCTCCATAGTGAGAGCAAAAAAGCTGCACTTAAAAACTGAGGTCCATCTTGGCAGCATTTGTGCATGGCTGAACCTAGCGCTAAAAAGGAGCTTGAATGCTTCCTCCATTTAGCCGACCAGACATAAGCACTTTGCTGCTCTTCACCATGTAATTTTTAGATGTGTCGCAAGAGACGGAGGTTAGACCCCTAGCAATGCTACGTGCATCCTATTTTTCATTATAAATTTCCCTTTGAATGGGAGTCAACCAGCTTAAATAGCATGGAACTCAAATGACATTTACATCTTTGTACTCAATGTCAGGCATCTACTCAGAAAATATGCACAAAGGAATATTTTCTTAGCTTAAAAGCCTGAGTTTTACACCTTTCCTACAGGCAGGCTGAGAGGACTACTGTATGTGATGCTGTTAATTGAGAGTGATAGCTCCCCTTAGTGTTTCCATTAGCCATTGAAAAATGAGTAAAAAAAATCTATAAACTTTTGCCCTGCTCTATTTTCCCATGTGGAAAAACAACAATGCTGTTTGCGCATCAGTGCTCCTGTAGCAGGATAATGCAGGCATAACCCAGGCAGCAGGCCGCTTTAATTATTTATTGGGATGGATTAATACAGGCCAGGCCCACAGAGGGGCCCATCGGATCTCGTTAACACTCCCAACCCAGAGCCTTTGCCTGCGTCCTCTCTTACTCTCGACTCTCCAGCTCGCCTGCTGCAACACTAAACAGACCTCCCGCTGAGCCTTGCGGGGTGCTCCCCGCTTCGCTCCTCACATTATTTTAATCGTCTGGGAAAAAAAACAGGAGAGACCGAGGGAGAAATATATACATATGATGTAGTTTTGCTGATTTTTGTGTGGCTCCAAAGTGAACCCACTCATTATAGTAGAGCTTGAGGGGGGTAACGGAGATGATGAAGGTAGGAAAGGATGATGAAGTGCAGTCAACGCTTACTGATTGACATCTGGGCTTGGATTTGCTGTTTCTGCAGTGAGATTGTTGAATGAAATGCTTATGTTACTGAAATAAAACAAGGGCAGATTAATCTGAATTGTTGTGCACTGCCGTGGCAGATCCTGTGCATTATAAACTCTTCATAATTTTTTTATTCTGATTTCATCAGTTTCAACTTAAAACTGTAGACTGTTATGCTTATCTTTAGCTGTTAATAGTTTCCGTACATGTATCTCTTTGATTTATATTTTATTGCTTATGTGCAGTGTTAGAGAGAGATTGTATGTACAATGCTTGAAACTGTAATCAAATTATATCCAAAACTTTGTGTCCTTCTCACACAGTTCTTGATGCCCTACAGTGTCTTTAGCTATTTGGTTCAAATTCATGACACCTACTCGAATAGTGAGGGAATGAAGGCTGTTACTAATGTAATTTGGAGGGCAGGAGGGAGCATTGTGTTTTTTCTCTGGCTTTGGGTTGTTGTGGGTGTAGTGTCAAAGAGACTAAGAGGAAAGATGACCAAACGCATAACTGAGCTTTAACTTCCAGAAATGCTTTCCTCTGGCATGGTGTTGAGTTGGCTGGCTGCATGCAAGAATCTGATTGTATATACTTATTAAGCAGGGGTGAGAGTTATTTTTTGCATTTGGCTGGCCCTTATTGTAAACTACCCAAGTTATAATGTTGATTCCTTTCTAACTATCTCTAGATTCATTGCAGAAATGTGACTTGAGAGACAGAAAATACATTGTTCTTACATATTTTTAATTAACTATTTTCATAATGGTATTGGCCTCTATTTGTTCACAAAAAATTAACCTAGAATTCTTCATATTTCAACCTTATCACTCACTCATTATCTTAGCTGCTTATCCTACTACTGGGTCATGAGGTGCGCATGCACTGTAGTGTGTGCCCACTGGGCGAAAGGCAGGGAAACACCCTGTACAAGTCACTAGTCCATTGCAGGGCAGGCACATTCACAATTTAGTATCTCCAGTTCTCCTGACTGTATGTCTTTGGACTGTTGGAGGAAACCTACAAAAATAGCAATGGGAGAACATGCAAAGAAAGAATTCTGGCCATCCGGCTGGGAATCTAACCCAGGCCCTTCTTGCTGTGACAGTGCTACCATGCTGCCTGTAACAATTTCAAGATGTCTCAAAATGGACAAAGTTGGCATTGCACTAGAACCTGGGGAAACTGCTAGAGCACTAATTCAGTGTTGCCTTGGCTATGCTACTCTCACTGAAATAAAAGACTGCACTGTCACAAGTTGTGGCAGGCTAAAACTTTCTAAAATGATTAAGTTTCATTCAAAATTAGTGCTGTCATATTAACGCATTAACGAACACACTGACGTGTTAAAGAATTAATTGCAATTTAAAAAATTAATACAACAAAAATTTTTAACGCAGATTAAAAACTAGTTAAATTACGCAAACCAGCATTCCGAAATTGACCATTACGTTACTCGTTTTAGCCTGCATACCAATAGCAAGGGTCCCTAATCTGTGTCCCTGCTCCCTACACACTGTACAGGGTACAGAATCTCAAGGGCCCTTCATAGGGAACTCGGCCACTAAAACGGCTCCATTTGGATGCCGTGCAACGTCATCAACAGCAGACAGCCTCCGGATCGCCTTCAACCTTCATCACAGCACTCGGCTGTATTTAGCATGACAAATCAAACAGCACTGTTCAGCCTGATTCTGTATGTTGTACGTACTTTTGAAATAAATGTGATGAAACGTCTGTGAACTGTGGGTGATGTATTTTAACTTTTTAATGTATGTTTTGGTTGAAGCGTAAACTTACTCTTAAGTTGCAACGTGCCGCATTACTCTAATTAAAATGGCGAATCGATGCCTTTAATTAAACTCCAACTCTATTCAGTGTATCAGATGAACGAAAAACAAACACTATTTTTTATTTTAAAAAATTTAAAGACATAAATCGTTGTTAATATTTCACTTTTATCAAATAAAGTCAAGTGAATAATGAGGCAACATTCAACAGTCATTTCTCTTAAAATTGACCAGTGATAAATGGCAACAACATTTTCAATGGCTCTACGATGCCGGCTTGCATGTACAAAACAAATGAAAATGTGCGTTAAAACCGTGATTAACGTGCAATTAAAACAAATTTATTGCATGACAGCACTATTCAAAATACATCATACCGAGAGCTGGAAGTAATATGAGTTTGTGGCAAGTTATGGTTAATATAGCCATCTTTTGAGCTGTACCTGCTTGTTGGCCTGTTAGCTAGTTAACATTAGGTTTATTTGAAGTAAAGAATGGGGCAGCCATTTTAGCCTATTTATACACCAATTTCATGAACATCCACAGACAGTGAGAGTAATAGAGAGAAATAATATTGCTGGCAGTATTTTTGGCTTTCATACTGTATATGTCTTCAGTATTCAGTACATCACATTATAATGATAGATTGCTGTTTGTAATAAGTTAATGTCAGGGAAAAAGTCAGTCAGTTCAAGCAAAAAACTGTATCTGATTGGCCTCTGATGAAGCCTTGAGTTCTTAAATCTGAGTTTAAATCTGAGTTTTTAATAAAAATAAAGCAAACAAACAACATGAAACAAACAGGCAAGGAAATTGAGAGAAGGAGACTGACAGCTGAAGGAGGTCTGATGGAGGTTAGTGATCGAAATGTAAGCAAGTGGGAGTTGTTTCATCTTTCACTTAAAATTAATGTTGAATTTGAAAGCATACTCGGCTCTTACTAGGCATAAAATAAATGACTATTATTACTTTTTAGTGATTTTTGACTAACAGCTAACATCTTGATCTTGATGGATGGAGTAGGCTTTTTCTATTTGTAGATATATTATTCTCTATAAATATCTCAAACATTTGTGAGAATACATGACATTTTAATTGAAATAAGTGTAATATTCATGATGTCAGATGTCTCTATGACCTTTGAAGTTCTGTCACCTGGTATTAAACAGGGACACACTTCACTATAGTACAATACCACACACTTTCTAAATGCACAACCCCAGATTACCATTTACACTGTCTACAGTCTGCATGTTTGACGAACATATTTTGGGTTTCAATTAATCTAAAAAAGAGGAGATGGCATGGATTGACTTGTGCCTGTTAGTAGATGGAACACTATTAAGAAACAGAGCCACTATGTGCCAGACTCACCAAATAGCCATATTTAAAAAAAAAAAAATTATGCATGTTGCAGCTTTAAAATATTGATGATAAACAGATATTTTGAGTTCATTAACAAAGATTCTGGGGTGGCACACTGGCCTCTGTGTTTAGAATTAGCATGTTCTCCTATGCCTTCATGGGTTGCCTCCAGGAGCACTGGTTTCTTCCCACAGTCTAAAGACATGCAGTTGGACGAATCAGAGACTAAACTGCCCCTAGGTGTGAGTGTGTGTGAGAATGTGACTGGATGTGTGGGCTGCGATGGACTGGTGGCCTGACGAGGATGTTTCCCTGCCTTATGGCCAGTGAGCGCTGGGATAGTCTCCAGTACCAATCATCACCCAGTAGTCGGATAACTAAGGTGTAACCTTCCTATGCATAAATCCCTATTAACACCCTAAAACCCCTTAACTATCTTAACCTTTGAGAACCCTTAAGGAAGTGATGCATGAATGCAAAGAAAGGTTAAATCTAGAACCCTAAATGATTCTTTGACCTGCTTGCCAAGTAAAAGAAAAAAAAAAACCTTAAAGGGTTTATACAGAACATTACAACATAATGTTTTATTCAGATGGTTCTCCCAGGTATCTATGGACATGTAACTGTAAAAAGAACCCTTTATTCATAAGTGTAATGGTGTACCAAGTGGTCTCTAGGACTATGATTAAATATTTCATCAAAACACAGAACATGTAGAGGTTTTCTTTTGGTCTCTTTGGAAAAACTTTTATTTGCTATCATCATGGTCATTCTAGTGTTTCTCTTGGTTAAAGGATTTTTATTTGGTCTGGATTTGCATTTTTTTGCCACTAAAAGTTTGCAGATAGCATTGTTTGATGTGAACCATAAATCATGCCCTACCCACCACATGCAGCTCATGTAGGGGGCTACAACAGAGCAGTCATTTCTCTTTGACCTCCTAGAATGAGAAACTATGGATGTGATGTGGTTTGTGTCTTGCTCTTTAAGCAAAAAGTTAAAAGTGTACTGGAGGATCAATTCCAAGGACTAACAGGGAGCCCGTTAAAAAGAAGAGCATTGAGAAGTCAGAACCTGTCTCATCTGGCTTCATTTGAAAGTGATGTAATACCCCAAATAGCAACTGTAGCTGTGACCACTTCCTCAAAGGAAAATTGTTTTCATTTGAATCGTTGTGCCATCTCTACACTTTACTTAGAGACAAGAAAGCAATTCAAAAGATAAAAGTGCTTGGAAACAATAAATAGGGTAGACATGGCTCTAAAGTATGCATTTTATTCAATGGCTTGTGATGCACAGTGTGCTTTATTCCATTTGTGGTTGCACAAGCTCTTAAAGAGAAATCAGAAGAATCATGACAACCTGTTTTACAAAAGATAATGTGATAAACCGAATACAAGCCAGCAATTTACTTTACAGTTTTACTCTTCCTTAATAACGACAGCAAATACAGAATGCCTTGTTGACTGAAATGGCAAAAGACAAAAGATAGCTAAAAATGATGGAACAAAACATGTTTAATGCAATCAAAATCGTGACAGCCTGCATGTTGGCCCCTAGTGTTCTGGGTGACAATAAAATGTGTGTGAATTGAGAACCCTACTGCTTCTGCAGCTGGCAGCTTTTTTGTGCTTTTGTACAATGTAGGCCGAAGATCTGGCCTCCCTGTGTGTCTCGTGCTCCTGCTAAATGAAGCAGATCCATCACGGAGGAGGAGGCCACGACAGTGATTTAAGACGGTGCTCCTCGACTCCTTGGGACGTCCCGCGTCTTCTCTGGCAGACACATGTCTCACTTGTCCCAGAGACAGATGGTGGAGGAGGAGGCGTGGAGAGGAGGAGAGAAGTCCCTTCCTTCCTCCTTACCTCCCTCCCTGTCTGTCTGTCTCTCAAAGTAGCTGCTCCTTGAGTGCCAGTGTGAGCAGCCTGGCATTGTGGTGGTGGTGCTGCCCAGGGAGGGTTGCCTTGTGGAATCTTCTCTGAGAGAATCCTGGCAGGCCTTCTGACGGAGTGTGCTTTTTTTCTTAAGAATGGAGTTTGCTGGTGGATGGACATAACACATGTTTAAATATCATGATGAATTTGAAGTTATAATGTTTACTAAAAGTGGGAAAAAAAATCCCTAGTATTCATTCACTTGAATGAATTTCTTAAATAAACATTAAATCTTTTGAAAATCATAGATATATTCCAGCTAGTACATTCAAGGTTTGGGTAAGGGGCTACATTTACATTTAATTATTTGTAATTTTTAAGTGCTAAATATGAAATATTGGGTATTTTAAAATCAATGTGCTATGTACAGTTCTTTACAATCCAAAGAAACAGCTTAGTAGTGTACAGTACATGAGGTTTAAAGTGGCTGGGGGAGACTGGTGAGGAAAGACTGACCTACATTGTGAGTAACGCACAGTGAAACATAAACAGAGCCTTTTAAGCAATTAAGGGCTGTGGCTGCTTTACTCTTTTCTAAGGATTCTTAAACAAGCCTGGGGCTTAAAGCTTTTTGGATGCACATTTACCATTTTGCTCATATTTGCTGTACAAGGACACTTTTATAACATTTTGTAAGGGGAACTAGCTGCTATACTGCACAAAGATCAGGTGCATCCATATAATATACCTAAACTTATAAATCCTATATAATTTCCAAAAGTTGTATAAAAAATTGCTAAGGTTAAATTATGTTTAGGGGCATGGTTGGTATTTGTACGTTTTCTTATGACATTTTGTATGCCAAAGCATAGCAGTAGAAACGTTCATCCTTCCAACCAAATATGAACACATCATTCACAATTAACACATATTGTGTTCTAAATGGTTACAAATACAGATACGAATATGAGGTGCACTTTTCTTTTTTGCCTTTTTTGGAAGGTTGCCAGAACAGTTCACACAACATCTGGTTGAAACTAAAGGTCTCCATCACAGAAGGGAGCTGTAGGCAGGTGCAAGTGCAGATAAATTTATCGAAATGAAAATGAACGTGAACAAAGATGAAGATGAGCTAACAAAAATGCACATGTGAAGAAGAGAAGGAAGAATCAAACATGGCATGGAAACCTAGACACATAAAGAAACTACTTATAATAACAGCTGGAGCACTTGACACATGCTATTGTCTAATGAGCATCAGCATTTAACAAACAAATGCTAAATAACTGAATTTAGACTGAACTTTTCAGTATAGTAGAGAACTTGTTGTCTAGTGTTTGTTTGTTAAATTCAGATGCTCGTTAGACAATAGCATGTATCAGATGCTCATAGTCATGTGACATGCTCATGTGGTGTGCAGGGGCTGATGGAAATTGTAGTTCCATGCACAATCATTACAGAATCCCCCTTTGTTAAGACACAGCGCGGGAAGTACAGAACGATGTCATCGGAGGTCACAGTCAACCAGGTGACTGTCTCTCCGTCCATGGGTGCTCCCGGCTTGACCCAGTACTTATGGAGTGATACTATCACTGTAGCCACATGAGATGTGATGTCCTCCACCAGGCAGTTAGACAGAGTGATCTGCTCCACATAGCCAAAGTGTGGCATGACATCCAAGGTGGAGCACAAGAACAGAGCCACTGCATGGCCAGCAGGGGGGAAACAAAGTCCAAAGGGTACCCAGAGGAGGAAGCCACATTCTCCATGAAGCCATTCTCCATGAGGGGAGAGCAATGTGCTCTGAGGAGTCAGAGGTGGGAGCAGCATCCTCTGCAAGGCCAGAGGGGGAGTGACATTCTCCAGGAAGCAAGGTCAGAAGCAATGTTGCTGACATAGCGAGAGGGGGGGAACGCTGTACACCTTGATGCAGGGTCCAGAAGATATGTCCTCAGCAGCCATGGAAAAGCCATGAGCTGTAATGGCATACTCCACAGGGGCTGGAGGGATGTCCTCAGTGGAGCGGCGTGGCATCATCAGTGGAACAGAGAGACAGAACAACTTCCTCAGTGGGGCAGAGAGAATGGGACATTGCTCTAGCCTGACCTGGAGGCCCTCCCCTCAAAATTTCCTGAGGGGCCACAATTCTTCAAGTCTTTCTTTGGTGGCCTTGATCAAAGATCCTGTTAGTTGTAGCTGCCACATAAAAATGGGCATTGTCTCTACACTGTTTCCTCCAGATTAGTGACTTAAGCTCGTACTGTAGAGAGACACTGGAAACATGATTCATGAGCTTTGCCTATTCTGAGGATTTTGGATGATGCCTTAGTCTCTGGACTAAAGTGGAAGGCTATGTTGTTGACATGGCAACATGGTTTGTTACCGTTACATATTACCATGCTCCAGAGTAGCTCTTCAAATGAAAACTGGACTGGCTCACTGAAAGGACATGTAGTTCCTTAAATAATATAAGTAAACAGGAAGAAACTCACCAAACAATTTAGTATAAAGATTTAAAGTGAGATACATTATGTCTTGAGGCATGTAACAGAGAGTCCAAAAATCACAAATTTTGAATATGACACCTAAATGGACTAATATTGTTATCTCATTACATGCCTTTAGGATATGGTACAGTTCAAAATAAGTGATGTGTTTAGTTTCGCACTCCCACACACACCCTGAAACGGTGATTTGTTAATGTCCACATCCGTTTCATGTGAAATCGGCTTTAAAAAGTAATTCCTTAAAACAGCTAACTGGCCACCATTACCACAGACTCTCTGCAGAGCTACCACAACTTACATCTCAGTTAAAGGCATGTCCAAATATTTATGGTATTTGCCGTGCCCTTGCCCCTGAACAGTGTACCTAATTTCTTGTCTTCCCTCTTGTATGTGTTATCACTTTAGCGGCGCTCTAATGCAAACACAGCATTACAAAAGTGCCCTTATAGGGCGCAAGGGAGGGAGGGGGAATAAAAACGAGTGCCAGTTTTGGCACTTACCTGGTGTATATTATAAATAAGTAATAGCCCTGGACATGTAGTGGTTAGTAGTCATAGAAACAGGACTGTGCATCAGCTCCACCTCTGTTTGCGTTGTGCATATTTCATAAACCTGGGGGATGAGGTGGATTGAGGAAATAAAGGGCAGCCATACAAGAGCTCAGTCTGTTCAGTGTCATAGTCAACACTACTATTAATAATAGCAGCCTAGGTGTCCTCACGGCTGTCAAGAGTCCGTGTTGTTTTTTCCGCAGGCTTCCTGTGGATGACAACAAAATTGGGGCCCTGTTGTAGCCATTAAAGGCTGGGCTCTGAGGACACTGTGCAGGTCGGCAAGCGTTTGCCTTGCAAAATTACATGTGCTGTTTCCCTTACAGTACGCAGGTCACCGCAGGTCTCAATGGAGTGACTGTGTACTGGAGGCCCAGCTGTATTACTCAGCTGAAGTGATGGTCAAGTTTAATATGGAAGATCTGCATCTGATAATATGTGCACGGAAATTTGCAAAGTGTGTGTTGATTGTAAGCTCTCTTTTAAACTGTGTTCTGTAGGCCACATCTAAGACACCATATAGCAGACTAGCACAAGGTTATAAAATCAATGTTTTTCTTAAGCGTAGAAGGAACTTCACCTCAAGAAGTGAAATGAGGAAACATATGGCTGCAAATAGTCAGGGAAAAAAAATCATATTTCATTCATTTCATTCGTATACTGAATGGTCAACAAGCGTACGCTTTCAAGGCTAGAGGTGACACCAGTCTCCTCCATATCTGAGAAGGAAATGTAATGAGCAAATGTCAAGATTAGAACATGTATTTATATCTGAGACTTTACAGTGCTAAATACTGGATTGGAAATTCCAAAAGCATTTTTGAAAAAAAATATGTCTTGTTACCTATCCAGCTAGTGAATATTAAAGGGAAAAAAAATGATAAAAAATGCTGAACAACTTGCATATCAATAGTTATGCTCAACGTCTGATCACTGCTTTGAAAGAGTTATTATGAGTTGATTTTTTGGTTTGAACTTTCAACATATTGGTCTATTTTCACTTTGATTAGTGTTTTCTTACATTACCCACATTGCTATTCAACTATTGCACACAGCAAAAGTAATTAACCTCCCCCCCATTTTTTTTTTTTTTTTTTTTTTTACAATATTTTAGTTAAATATATGTATCATTTGTTAAAGTAGAGGTGTCAAAGCATGTTATAGGCACAAACTTAGAAAAGCCCAGGACTGAGCTGCAGTGACATACAACTTGTGGGTTTTCTCAGACCACCACACAATTAGGAAGCCAGTGAACTCAATCAGACTGCAGGTTTTGGCAATTAGACTTTCCAGAGAATGGAGATGGGACTGAAAGCAAGAATGACCATGCGGACAAGAAGCAGGTGGAATGGTGGAAGTGTCTGTTGAATCCTTTGCTTTCTTCTCTGGGTCATATGTCATACCACACCTGGTTTGATCGGTTTTAACAGAGAAACATGAAAAGAAATTATGGCTTGTAAAAGATGTTATGTCTGGCATGGCCCTGACTACTGGATACATACACATGCTCAAAGTAAGAATTAACTTTTTTTTGTGAGGCAAACAGAGTAAAACCCCATAATACACTATATTGCCAAAAGTATTCCTTCACCCATCTAAATCATTGAATTCAGGTGTTCCAATCACTTCTATGGCCACACGTTTACAAAATCAAGCACCTAGGCATGCAGACTGCTTCTACAATAATTTGCGAAAGAATGGATTGCTCTCAGTCCAGTCGTGAAATTTCCTTGCTACTAAATATTCAATAGTCAACTGTCAGTGGTATTATAACAAAGTGGAAGCCATTGGGAACCACAGCAACTCAGCCATGAAGTGTTCGGCCTTGTAAAATGACAGAGTGGGGTCAGTGGATGCTGAGGCACATAGTGCACAGAGGTTTCTGCAACTTTCAACCGCCTTTCTGCAGAGTCAATCGCTACAGACCTCCAAACTGCATGTGGCCTTCAGATCAGCTCAAGCACAGTGCGTAGAGAGCTTCATGGAATGGGTTTCCATGCAATGGCGGAACAACTACACAAAAGGCAAAACACCGTCCCGGGGCAAAACACCGTCCCATCCCGTCCCGTCCCATGACTGTGTGCGTGAGTGTGAGTTGGCCATGAGATGGACTGGCGACCTGTCCATGGTGTACCCCGCCTTCGCCCGATGACCCTGGGATTGGGTCCAGCCCCCCCGTGACCCCGACTAGCGGGATAAAGCGGAAGATAATGGATGGATGGATGAATGGATGGACAACCGTTATATTTCCCACATTTTGATATCAGTGATGCAGTGAAGATAGCTGCAATGAAGATATCTATTAGTTATTTCATGACGCCAACCCTCCCCATTTATTCGATGGCATGCTCCCTTAAGTGGTTGGGTTAGGCTAAACTATGTACAAAGAATGAAATAAAAATGACATCCGAAATATGCAGTCCGTTTTAAGAAGAGAAACTGCAAACAAAGAAGGAAGGCTTGTAGCCAGGATATATCTAACTAAAAACAGTTATTAAGAACGTGGTCTCAT
>JAOVVH010000035.1:10313040-10323478 GCA_028566435.1 Scorpiodoras heckelii | reverse complement strand
GGCCCTACACCATACTAATAAATTATTGTGGTCTAAAACCAGGTGTTTCAGTTTCATTGTCCAACCCCTGTGTATAAAAACGTATTCGTATATAATAAGAAACTCCATTCTCCCAAAGCAAGTTGTTTTGTAAATGTAAAAAGTGCATGATAATCATCTAAACCATTAAGTGGTCACTGCATAAAGCCTGAAGTGAAGTGGCCTGATCACTAACCTTTCAGATGTAATGTGAGGGATTGAATAGACAGTTATCTGGTCTATGTATGCAAATGGACAAATGGGGTATCAGGCAGAGGCTTTCAGCTTGGTTATGAATAATAGAAAGAATTGGAATGTGTCTTGAAAATTTGAGTTTGGTTAGGACAAAGTCATAAAGCTTGTGGACTCTTTGACCTGTGAACTTAAAATAGATGCACTCCGGTAAATATTATTAGAGATTTAGAGTTTTAGTTGTGGTAATTTTAATTATTTTGAATTAATTATAGCAAAAGCAAAGCAACAACATAACAATATTAGGTTTGTGGCTGTTCTTTTGCGGACAATTCCAGGAAGACTATATAGAGTACATGCATATAGATGGGTGAAAAATGTAAATTATTAGGTTATTTTGAATGGTATTAATAATTATTTATTTCTGGAAGGACAGTCACAACCATTGTGGTTGTTACTAAGGTCACAATTACAGCTCAGGGTTCTGTCTTTATAATAATAATAATAATAATAATAATAATAATAATAATAATAATAATAATACACTTCTTCTGAATCTTACAAAAATAGGCCACGTGATGTACAGTATATCATATCTATTCTAATAATTTTTTATCTTTTATAATTTTGTTGAATATCAATTAGAAATGTCTTGGAGTAACATGACTGTTGCTGTTGCTGACCTGCAGTCAGTCAAATGAAACAGATTGTGGAAAAACCTGATAGTGGTCTTTTACAGTTTTTACATGGTCCGAATGAACTGTTGTTTAAACACATAGAGTACTTCATCTTTATAGTAGTTGTAGTAGAAGTGAGAATACACCTTGGCTGGGACACTAGGATTTTGCAGGGCACTGTGCAAACACACTGTACAATTATTTAGACCTAAGGGCAGTTATGCATTGTTAATCCACCTACTGGCATGTTTTTGGTAGATGGGAGGATACTGGAGAACCCGGAGGAAAATCATGCGGATATGCGGAGAACGTGAAATGCTACATAGATTACATAGATAACCCAAGCTATGGATTGAACAAGGGACCCTGGAGCTGGAAGCTGGCAATACAATCTATGCTTAAATAGCATCATGATGAGAGACTGTGTCATGGTTCATCTTCTAACAGTGATGCACAATGTATTAATGGCATTAATCCTTCAGTCAGAGAAACTGTGATTAGTGTAATCCCTCTTCCCTTTTGCTCTCATTCTTACAAGAGGCTGGCTCCTTAACATTCATACAATGATGATGTCTTGTCTCTGTGTTGTGGTATAAGATATTACATAGATAATCTTCTTTCAGAATGATACTGTGGATCCAAGGCTATTATTTAGCTGCTCATTGTTTGGCATTTTCAGCCATTGGCCTATAATTAATGTGTTCTATTACTGAGTTCATCTTGGATTTGAATAATTGGTCATTGAAGCACAGTCAGAGTTGGTATCTTCTCTTAAGTACTACTGTGAGTGGGATATTACTTTTTGCAGGCCTGTCTGGTGTAGCTTTTCCATCATACCGTCCTATAATTTACAGTATTATGTTATTTATTACTTCCTTTTTTATGTGAACCAAATCCTATATTTATATTCATAACACATTTAATTCATATTAAATAAAGACACAGCCATTAAAGGAACACCACATTTCTTGAGAAATAGTAATATTCTGCACAACCTTGACAACTCTGCAGGCAAACTGTTTCTGAAATACACTGTATTTACACACTCAGATAAAAAAACCCAGTATGTTCTCTATTATGAAATTAAACATTACAGTAAGACTACACAGGCATAATTATGTGGAGAACCTTACACAGTCTCCAGAAATCTAAACATTTGCGTAACCCTGTCTCCAATGTTCATGTGGGGAACCATAAACTGATGTCCTGTATGAAGTTATGCTACTGTTGAACAGTGGGTTATTGTTCTGTTTTTGTTTTTTGTAGCCGTGTAGTATGCACAATTATATTATATTATTATATTGTACAGTAAGTACAGCTCTGATGCATTGAGGATTTTCCATGCTATTCTATATGCACACTATGGGGTTCAGCACTCGATTCAAAAGTCCACACATGGCTGATGTGGTTTGTGAAAGATCCCCATTTTCTATGCTGGTATTCTAGCTGCCCTAATGTCCTTCTATAAGTCTTTAGTATTTACATTACCCTGCCTTAATCATCAAATTTAACCCACAATCCCAAGCTACTATGGTCTATAATGAAAGCATATGAAACTGATCATCTCTTCCCAGCCACCAACCCCACAGCACTGTGCCTCACTTAATCCTAGACTAAGCCTAGCGTGAGGCTATGCTAATTCTCTTCAGCGAGTGAATTGATGTCTGCTGGGATATATCAAACGGATGGAAAGACATTCTGACCTACTATTCAGCTTAAGCCTAACCAATGGCACTGTTAGTTATGGCTCTCGACTGCTAGTTCTGTGAGTAATAGATATGTCTGTAGAGAAAGCGTGCAGAGGTCCTCACACGCTTGTGGTAATCGATTCTACCTTGAGGAAAAACAAAAAAAGAGCTTTGTGTGATTTGGTGTTTCTAATCGGCCTGTCAGCCTCATAGTCATGTGGCAAACAAAGTCTGGGTACATCTGGAGGGACTTCTGCTATCTCTTTAGTTCTTTTATGGCTAAGTTACTTAGTCTTGCTAGCCCTGACACAGGCCTATTTAAACCCAATTAGACAAATCCCCTGGATTGCCATATAATTTTCTAGATTGCAAAAGATCGGAAAGAGAAAAAAAGCAAACAGAAGTAGCAGAAGAAGTTCCAGTGTGTGTCCCTTGAATAAAGTAAGGGGTAAGCTTCTAATGTATCAAACACATGGATTAACAGTTAGCTAGGGAGCTAGGGCAGTTGGGAAATGTGATGTTTCACATATTCTTAAGCTTGACCTGGCCTCAAATTGGAGTTAATCTTGTCAGAGGCCCAAAATCCACCTATCCATGTGCCAATTGACTATATACATATAAAACATAAACACATAATAATCTGATCCTGGTGATTTGATCCATATGTAGACAGGTGCTGAAAGTATTTTTCCACATTTGTGTAAAGGTAGTTACTTAATTAATAGAACAGAGATGATACTTGAGATATACACATTTTTATATTGGTGAGGTAATTTCATTCATATTAGAACTATAAGTAAATGAACACCAGTCAGTGCTTCAAGTCTTATTATAGGAAGGACAAAATCCTAGGTCTTTCTTGAAGGAATTTTTCAGTGTTGCAGCATAGTACATAAGTGGCAAAATCACGAAATCACTAAAGAAGAACAAAAGTTAAGTAAATACATCTGTCACTTGCTTCCTCCTGCACATGGTCCTTTGTGTTGCCAATCTCTCAAGTCTATTGCCACAAAAGGCTGCAATATTTTCATACTTGACTCCCAATATCGAGTCATTTTAACAGGAGCACTTGGGCCATGAATAATGCACGGGTATTCAAGCTCCACTCTGGCCCGAAAGGAAGTACACGCTCCCACCCCCAGTCACAGGATATCAGTAGCTTATTCATAATTCAGCAGGCTGGAGCACTTGACGCTAGCCGATGGGCCTCTTCAAGAGCCTCTTTTGATTTCCTTCCCACACTTTTCACCCTCGCTTGCTCACACGTGGCTCCTCAGGCTCACATGACCCACGAATCACAGATGTCTTTATCGAGCCTTTGTGAGCCTTTTGGTGGATTGTGGGAATTTACTGTGTATGGGTATTTCTGTGAGGAGGGGCGTTCAATTACTGTATATGGTATACAATTATAATTGTTGTCCCACTCCTCACTATCAGCAAGAGGAGTCATTCCTGTTAGGAGTGTCATCATTTATAGCACCATGATTGTTTTCATTTCCAATAATACCATGTCCTACACATTCATCAACAGCACAGGGCTTATCATTTGATAAATGTTTCGTAATATCGGTCTAGGAGGCCTATATTATATTTACATGAACTCCTATTTTTCCTTTGGTGTCACCCTCTGAGGTGACCTACTTGTATCATTCTACTCTGTGCTGTGTAATTACACAGGCACCAAATACAACGACTGACTCTATACACTCTGGCCTTCATGACTAGGACAGAGACCCTTGGGAATGTAACTGAATTCTGACCCAGGCATTTGTCAAAAAACCTCTTCCTGCCATATCATGTGCAGAGCAATGGATCTGGCCTGGCTTTCACCCAGAGCAATGACTCATTGGTTTCTTGTGGCTTGGAGGACAAGCACATGACCAGGTGATCCCTGTGGAGCCTAGCTGTGATGTTACCTGGACCTGTATGCAAAGAATTATGCAAAAACTCCGTGCATGTAACTATATAGACATTCAGTTCTCTAAAAGCTGTCAATCAGAAAATAGGTCAGAATTTAATGCCCACAGATCCTGAGAGCAAGATGTTTAGTTGGCCTGGTTTAGGTCATTCCCTCTATACATGTCGAAACCACAAGTTTTGAGGCTCTGGGCAGCATACCCAGGAGGAATTGCCCACTTTCAGAGTTCTGGAAGACACTTGTTAAGTTCAGTATTTTAGACATTTGGTGCTACAGCTCATTAGATGTTAACCTGGGGATCTCATTTTTAAACATCCATTATCCATTGGTAGCCCACACCAGGGTTGTGTTTACTTTCTTTGCTTTTTTTAATCAATTAGTGGTTTTTGTAAACCTGCTATCCTGCCAGTTTCTGGATGTGCACTACATGGCAGGGTGTTCTAGAAAGACAGTGTGATCAAAAGCCCAACAAGCTTTAGCTCAACTCAAACCAACACATTCTGTTAAAGGTTGCCAAAGGTAGTTATATGTATTTTCTAAGCCATTTCTTTTAATATTGTCTCAAACTTTTAATAACTATCTAGAACCTTCAACCCTGAATAACTTGGCATTGCAGTGAAAATGAGTTGCCTTTATTAATTACTCACTATGCCCTTAGACTACCTACTAATAATGATGCCCATGGAAATCTGCCCTTCCTTCATCTCTAACTAAAGAGAGCAATGCAACAGTGCTGTATTAATTTAGTCTGTCCAACTCTCTTATCCCCTCATCTGTACACTCTGTTCAAACAGATCAGCTCCCAAAGCTTTTGGGGCTTTTTGGATTTACCAGTCATTTGGCCATCAAATACATTTCTAATTTGTCTAATTTGATATATTTGCTGTTAATAATGTTTGCTGCTCTATCACTGGGTTATACTGGTAACTTACTTGTATAGTACATGCAATAATACATGCCTGGCATTGTGAAACAGCAGCGCTTCAATCTTCCAGTATGTTTGTGTGAAACATGGCACACATCTGCTGTCACAAAGGAGGTGATCTTTTGAAAAGCTGACCTGAAGGGATGTTTAATTAGGACTTTTACAGGTTCTAGCCTGAGATGTTCTGACACACACTGACATAGGCTTGCCACAGTGTGCCAAAGAAATAGGCTGCATCTTCTTCACACATCTTTTGAAGCCTGCAGAGAGACCAATGTTTCATCACATTGTCTCTCATTTTCTGATGATTAGAAGTTTTTCTGATTGCTATAAGAAAATGAATAAACTAGCACCACATTATAATTACTTTTTGCAGAAAAGGAAAGCTCACTTTGACAAACTTAAATGTCAAGCATCGGAAATAGGTCACGGTTGCCCACTGCATAGAAGGCCTAAACATTATTCTTTGCCTCCCTCTCAGTATAAACAAGCCCAATTATTGCCTTGATTTCCACCCTCCATCAGGCAGCACTGGACAAACTAACTGCACTCCCAGCCTGGCCAAGGTACACATTAGAGCTGATGCTGGCTGTGCTGCCTACAGGTCCGGCAGAAACAAATGCCATTAGGCCTGATTGCACTCTCCAGCACACTGCAGTGGACATTAGTAGATGTGCTGGTTATTTATATGGTGGCCAAGTGCTTTTTGATAACAAAGGCCATTTTCACCACAGGGGAGTAAGAAGAGCAAGAAAATGAGTAGTCATGTGGTGACTGAATGGGATGGCTTTGCAGACACTTGACATTTGCCATATTTATGCTTGTCTACTATAGAACACAGCACTGGGAATGTGCCTAAAGTAACTGAAAAAAAAGAAAGTCAAAATGAAAGCAGAGCTGAGCATATACACCGATCAGGCATAACATTATGATCACCTCCTTTTCTCTACACTCATTGTCCATTTTATCAGTTCCACTTACATATTGCTGCACTTTTTAGTTCTACAATTACAGACTGTA
This sequence comes from Scorpiodoras heckelii, assembly GCA_028566435.1. Taxonomy (NCBI): domain Eukaryota; kingdom Metazoa; phylum Chordata; class Actinopteri; order Siluriformes; family Doradidae; genus Scorpiodoras; species Scorpiodoras heckelii. Next base: position 10,317,040 of record JAOVVH010000035.1, on the reverse strand, counting down.
GTCCATCTGTTTCTCTGCATACTTTGTTAGTCCCCTTTACTCTGTTCTCTAATGGTCAGGACCGCCGCAGGACCAACACAGATCAGGTACTATTTGGGTGGTGGATCATTCTCAGCACCCAAAAGTACAGGAGTATAATGTATATTTGCTACAGGTGTATATAATATAAGTATATAATAATGTATGTATGAATAACAGTATGTATATGTATGTATATAAATATATATACACACATAAGTTATTCACCTGTAGTAAACTTGATATTTGAATGAACTTATTTCACTGTGTATGACATCATGTATGACATTGTTGAGATCTCTACTGAAATCTGAGATTGCTAAGGTCTTTTGTCTTAGGAGTAAAAGATTAAACATGCATCTCCCTTTTATTTCCATTTAATGTCATAGCTGTCTTGGAGAAACAATAAAGACAAATTTCATAAAGACAGATTTTTCCTATGCTATGCAAGATTGTTAGCTAGTGGTTTTTAGTTGGAACATTAAAATCTTAGCTTAAACACAGATTGAGACATTGCAGATGGTGTCTGTTGTTTTCTAGTCTATGAAGAAGGCATTTTCTTTTTTCCCTAAGCTTGAAATCAGCCATGCAAAGCAGGATGGTGAATTACAAACTCCCTGCTTAAATGTTTGTGTTGTTGATTTAATTGTCATGTTAATTTTGGGTGATTAAAGTGATTAAATATTTGAGACTAGCCATCAAGAGGAAGCATGTGGTTACCAAGGAGACCCTCATATGAGAATATTTTCCTGTCAGTCTCAATAAAGCTCTATCTGAGCTCAGCTCAGAGAAGGGTTTTAATGCTGCCATTGCCTGCAAGGATTTACCAGCTGCTTGTGAGTAGGTGGATGTGGATGTGGATGTGGATGTGGATGATGTGTGCACGTCTCATGGAAATTCTACATGCTTTAAGTAAATGTCTGGAACAACAATAACTTCTTTATTCCTTGCCTTTAGACCGGTGCTTTGCTTGAGGTCAAGTCTTCTCTTGACTGACAGCTTTTGACAAAGCTATTTCGTGACATGCGCTCACATGTGGTGGCCATGTGAGATCCTTCTGAACACTCGTACATGTCAAATGAATGGAATATGCTGCACTAAATGAGGTGCGCCAGGTCAAGACGCTGCAGTTTTACAATTTTGGCACGTCTGCCAGCGATCACAAAGGCCAGCCGAGGTCTGATTCTCTTGTGTAAGATAATTGCAGCTTAATTGTGATGTGTTAGTCATGAGTGTTGTGAGACTGAACGAAGATCCAAGGGCAGGGATGCTGACTGAGCTTTCATCAGGAGAAAGGGCACCCGGGGGTGAACCTAATAGCCACCTCTCATTTGCTCCACACTCCACAATGACAGGGTTCATCCTGACCTCTGCTCAGCCGACACGTGCTGCTGTTGTCCATGCAGAAGGGCTGCGGGGAATCATGGCAACAGGAAAAGTGATGAAAAGGGCTTGTGGTATAACCAAAGTTGAAAGGAGGAAAGGAGGTTTCAAATAAGTTGTCAACAATTAAGGTCAAGATTCGGTAAGCTTTATTATCACTAAATATAAAATTTCACATGGCCATAGTGCAACATAACATAACATCAACATAATATCAACGTAATGTCAACATAACAATATAACAACATTGCACATATGTAAACAGCAGGCTAAAATGGTTACATGAATGAATAAATAAACATGCATATAACATAATGCATCAACTCACAATATGCATAAAGATTCAGAATAAAACACAGGCCTTAAGAGCATCTGTTCATATCTCTTTTCAACTTGTTCAATAATATCCCAGGACGTCACAACAGTCATAATAATAATTCACAACAGTCATTGAATACTATACACTGAAGTACCAGAAAAACTGGTTCTAGAGCCTATGCAAAATACATAGCAACACCACCTATGCACATCATTGGTTGTGTCCACCAGTACATATATAAAGCGATATATACAATCTATGGAAGCTTCTAGAGCTGTTTCCACCATGAAAATAGCAAGTTATCATGATTTAGCGATTTTCAACACGGTTTAATAGTTAGAGCTTGTGAGATCGGAGGTAGAAGCAGTTTGGATTTTCATATATGAGCATTTCAATGGTGTACCATGAATACAAGAATCTTGGCAAAACCTCGGACTTACAACAGCATTGTGGCCATAAAAAGACGTGACCAGCGTCAGCTGGCAAGAATTGTTTCACGTGATAGGCGTGCAACACTGCCTCAAGTTACATCGGAATTCAATGCCGGGGCCTCAACAAACATCAGTATTTATATTTATTTATATTTATTACATCTAAATATTTCATAAGTTCATGAGTTCATATCCCGATGATGCCACAGCTATCCATGGAAGGGAGCCCAGGGAGCAAACTTGGCTGTGACACTCTTTATCTTGTCAGAGTGATACCAGCCAATCATGCATGTCTGTGAGCTCATGTACACAGAAGAGATAGATAGTGCTTTCCTCTGAGGGTATTACTCTGCCCTGTGACACAGCATGCACAGCATATCAAAAAGGTGCAGTTAGCTAGTTCGGGTGATTCAGACGAAGCACGTGCTAGTCTTCAACCAGTGGATAGGTTGTCATGTGATGGAAAGAGCTGTCTGATGTATGTCTTCTTTTATCCAATTCTCTGGAAAGACAGTGTACAGCTGATACCAAAACATTTATATTTTCTTTACCGTTAGTTCTAATTTCACCCATAATAATGTCCTCACTTGTAAATTTTCATGTTTTAGATAAGCTTAGTGTCAAAAGTATGAACCTATTAAGTTCATCATCAAACATAATGCAACATACATTACAGCTTCATCCACTAAAGAATGCCTCTACCTTATTGTTATATACTCTTTAATCTGTCTTTAGTTTTATGATTTTAAGATTTGCTATTTGGATAATGTTTCAATAACTTGATTGACCGCTCATGGAAATAGTAATAATAGAATAATAGAACTAGTACTAATAGTACTAACAATAATAGAACTAGTAAGAATAATTAATATCCTTAGCACATTTAATAAAACGTCCATTTTATGTCTGTACTTTTTTTATGTAGTGTTTTAAGTCAGCAGTTGACTCGGGAGTCCAACATATCAGGGTCACATTTTCTTTCTCGGCAGACAAGAAGGCAGAAGACAAATCATATTATTGTCTGAATTTCTTCTGAATTATTAACTTTTACATTTATGGCATTTGGCAGATGGTCTTATCCATATCAACTTATACAATGCTTTGTAGTCTCTGTCAAAAAAGGTCCAATAATACACCCTCCATAAGAATAAATTCAAACAGGCATCTTCCTGTATAACAAATGCTAGATACTGGTGATATGACGGCATCAGGCAACCGTGACTAAAATCCCAAAGTACACAATACATGCTACTAGTGTCTCCAGCTAAACATTCAGTATTAACTCATACAGGGAACAAGCAGTAACTTGAATATGGGCTGAAACACTGATGTGTGATGATATGCCTGAGATGTACTACAAAGTCTTTAATGTAATTTGTGCAAACTGTGTGTCATAAAGCGTTGCAGTAGCAGTATTTCTTGTGAAGATTACAATTATTATTACTCTTACTGTTGCAATCATGCCTCACTAAACTGGATCTGTAAACAGTGAGTTCAGAGTTCATATATGGCCCATGTGTCTCAGAAACATCACATATAAATGACAATGACTAATGTGCTTTTGGAAAGATATTCAATTCAATTCAATTCAGATTTATCTGTATAATGCTTTTAACAATTATCACAAATCATTATCACAAATCATTCATTCACTCATTCATTATCTAAGCTGATTATCCTACTGCTGGGTCCCAGGGGGTGCTTGAGTCTGTCCCACGCAGGGAAACACCCTGGACAGGTCACTAGTCCATCACAGGGCAGATACACAGACTGATACATTCACACACACACACACACACACACACACACACACACACACACACACACACACACACACACACACACACAC
>JAOVVH010000035.1:10297613-10307882 GCA_028566435.1 Scorpiodoras heckelii | reverse complement strand
TAATATAATTACATGTTAGTACTGCTCACAGAAAAGGTTTCTCATATAGGTTATAAGTAGTTAAAATTGATTTGTTGATTTAATCTAAAAAATAGTAACCTGTTTGCCTTAAATTTTAGGTTAATGAAAATTAAAATATTAATTTATATTAACTACTGTATTTTGCCATCTTAATATTTTAAGGCAAATAGGTTGCTAATTTTTTAAGTTCAATCAAACAAATCATTTTTACAGTGCTGTAATAGCACTTATGTAAACTGAGTAATATATGTTTTGTCACCCTAAATGTCAAAGTGACATCATTTATCACAGCACTGCCAATATGGCCTCACTTGTGGTATTTTGGGGCATTTATGCAGAATGATCCAGATAATTTGCAAAGCTAGTAAGTTTGAGAATCTGTATCTCAGTGCTACCTGTGCTGTAGTGATTGTCTGATTTAGTTGCAAGGAAGTACACAAAGATATTTCAAACTCCCTGAGGTGGAGTTTAAGATCTCCTGGGAGCAACACACTCATGTATATACTATCTGTGCACCAGGCCCATCTGTTTGCATGGCAAAATCCCAGTGGTGTTGCCCCAGGGTGCTGGTGCAGTGCTGATGAATGTGAATCTGGGGGATTTAAATGCTGCTTTCATAGTGATGCATGGCATTGTTTTAACATAGATATATCCAGCCAAAATGAGATGGCATTGTATGGGTCAGTGGTCTATTGCTGAAAACTATAACACCTTGATGGGTTTATCTACAAAATTCATAACACCACCCGAACACCAACGCATAAATTTACATAAGATGTCCTCTTGACTCTCCTCCTAAAGTGTTCTTCCTCCACACCCATTGAGCCCAAACCAAGTGTGCTACTTTGAAGTGGCTTCCGTTTATGTCATCCTGAGTCAATGATTACACATCTTCAACACAATGATGATGATTATGGTTCCGCAGCTCCTCGGGATACCAGTCCCATGTGCGGGTGTGCAAGAGAGTGTGCCATTCCACACCTCCTTCCCCGTCGCTGTTGTCAGGTGGGGCTTGATGGAGCCCCTCTGCTTCGATGCTAGGGCGGACACTGAAATGACATGGGTGATGCTCCTGCTCCCTATCCCCTGCAGGTTCAGGACAGGGTTGTTATTGTTTGCCCCCAGGGTTTGACATGCACCTCTTTGAGAGTCCATGTCCCCTAGGGTCAGACGCACAGCAGATAATACCTACATCTCAATTTACCCATTGCTAATAACACAGGCACTCTCTAATCTGGGGAGATAAAAGCCAGTGCTTGATGAATTATGGCCTTGTGAAGCACAGTTCAGTTATGAGCATAAGAGAAGTGGAATTGCTCTAACAGTTAGTAGGAATATTCCCATATTTGTTGACACACTTTAGGAATAATGCCAGATTCTCAATGATTTGATTCATGCACCATCTTAAAGGACAAATCTTGCCCTTTATCCTTTCTATCCACTATTCTGCAGACAACAATTGGACAACCGAAAAAAAAAAAATGAACAGAAAAATTTCTGAGTGAAAGAGCTTGAACAGGTTGCCAAGAGACTTGTTTGACAAGGCTACAAATTGCTTGACAGTCAGTTAGTAACATGCAATAATACAGTCTTAGGGAAATGTATAAATATATGAATTCCCATTGAGAGGCAGGGTGTCATAGTCATAGCCATAGTCCTTTTGATGTAGCTCTTGACAAAAAGTCACCAAGACTTCGGTAAATGTTTCAGCTTTGAGCTATGTTGTTCTCTGCTTACATCATATATAAAAATAATATTTGAGTCTGTGTAGAGTATTTATTTTCTCTTAGTATGTTTATCTGTGAGGTGATGTGTGCATTGTTATAGTTATGTGACAGATTTGCTCTGGACTTTATTGTGCTTGATTTCATCAGTGTTTCCACATACCTGCATGCTCCAGATTCAGAAAAGATCATCTACCAATTGTGCACAATGATTTATCTACATACTCTAGCAACAGTCAGATCAATCAACAGCTGATGTGTGTAGTGCATCTAAGGAGTGATAAGCTGTTTTGTAGGCTTTTCTTGACATCTTTTGGTTTCATCTGACCGACACATTCCACAACAAGCTTTCAAACTGCATAAGGGATTTCATTGTCATAAGGTATTGATTAATAGCGAGGTGCAAAAGAATTTCCAAAACCTTAGATGTACCATTTAACACTGTAAAGGCCATCATCAACAAGTGGAGAAAATGGGGGGCCACAGTGACATTACCAAAAACAGCATGTCCTTCCAAAATAGACAAAAAGACAAGGAGTAAACTAATCAGGTCGGCTGCCAAGAGACCTACAACAACGTTAAAGCTGCAGGAATATCTGAATAATTCTGATCACTCCCTGTGTCTGGCAACAATCTCTAGTATTCTTCACATGTCTGGGCTATGCCTAGATGAATGACCTTTTTCATGAAAAATGGCTGCTTGCAAGTCTGCTGCCATTTGCTAAAACCATGTGGCAAAATGTGTTATAGTGTGCTGAGTCTCAGGTAGAATGTTTTGGACAGAATTGTACATAAAAGACATATTTGGCACAAAAACAAGAGCGCGTATCACACAAAGAACACCATACCCATGGTGGAAGCATGGTAGTGGCAGCATCATGCTATGGGGATGCTTCTCTTCACCTGGGCCTGGGGCTCTATTAAAGGTGCTGTAGAAGGAATGATAGTAGCTCAAAATACCATCTATTTTTGGCACAGAACCAGCAGTCATCAGGTCAAGATGAAGAAAAAGTGTAAGTGTAAAAGTGTAAAAAAATCTTCCAGCACAATAATGATGCAAATCACAAATCCATGTCAGCAAAGGAATGACTTCAGAGGAAAAAGATCAACATTTTGGTATGGCCATGTCAGAGCCCAGATGTAAATCTTTTTTCGAAAACCGGTGGACTGACTTGAAGAGGGCTATGCACAGGAGATCCCCTTGCAATTTGACAGATATGGAACATTTTTACAAGGATGGAATAAAATTGCCAATAAAAAAAAGACAGAGTGCTGTATTACTACTAAAAGGTACTTAACAAATGTACAAATGTATTATTTCTAAAAGGTGTCTGTTTGCTTTTAGCTTGATTTTTTTTTTTTTTTTTACTTGTGTTTAATTAAAGGTGGAAATGATCTGACATGATTTAGAAATGCAGTTTTAGCAGGGGTGTATAGACTTCTTATGTACTTTGTAGTTACACTATCCCTGACTTGCTTTTAGACAAAAAAAAAAATCAAAGCCAATAAGGTTCTTTCTCTCCCATGTTGCTGAACCTACTGGGCAACTGCAAATAAAAAGGAATAGCTCCACCACTAATCTTTATTCAATTTAGGAACAAATAACCTGGCTATGGTGTGAAATAAAATGAGAGTGGATATTATTCATTTTCTGAAATCTGGCAACTCTGACTCTTCCATAACTTCCTCCTCCATAACAAAAGCTATTTGCATGCTTTGTACCAATCCTTGGTTTATTATTAGGTGGAATAAATTCTGCTTCACTCTCAGCAGCATGGTGTGTTCCTCAAATAGTGTGCAACCTCAATATCATTAATAGTGTTTATGCATAACAACAATAATCCAACGAGGTGGACAATTTTTGGCATTTCTTAACATGCCGTTGCATTCCCCTTCACTCTGCGTTGAAAGTAAATGTGTTTTTACAAGGCAAAGTGTCGGTGTGTAGCTTTCTGTAATTACATATGGCATATTAAAAATATTGAACAAATAGCGAGGCTCTATATACACACCCTCAGCTCAGTCACTAGAGCATCTAATGAAGCCTGAAATTATTCCTTTGTCATGAATGACATTAATCAAAACAACTAATTTATGGGAGGGGCCATAAACTGTTCATTTACATGAACCTCCTACTGATTAAAGATTAATTAAAACCTGTTTTACATCTAATCTTTAACAAGAAATGTGACAATTGACTGACGTGTTAATTGTGATATTAACGTAATTAGCAAAGGCAATCTTTTGTCTGTTTTGCCTCACTTATCCATACACCAAGTTGATGGAAATGTGATTGGCTGAAACCCCAGCAGGGCCAGCCAAAAACATTCTGCTGTTTACTTTTCTACATATTCTCACAGTGGAGTGGCCATTTTCCCTGTGACCTAAAATGTTTTCCTTTACTTCCTTTTTTCTGTAGCAGCAAGGGGCAAAGGGTCATTCTTCGAGGTAATGTTTTCATCATGTGCTCAGAGGAATGGCATTTTCCCATGTAAGTGATCAAAAGTTGAAAAGGGCACAGCAAAGCTGCACAGACTGAGCTAAAAAGTGTCACCTAAGCAATTTTGCCAAGAAAAGGTCCTGACATTATATTCCTAAAAACAAGTAATAACATAAATAAATGATATAGGCTTCCATTTAAAGACCAACATAAAGAAGACAATAGATTTCATATGCAACACATTTATCTTCTTGTATCTTACTGTGTATGAAATTGATCACAGTATGTCTATATGAAATTTTCTTGTGAATTTATATGAATATGTCATGATCCTAGGTTGAAGGTGCTTTATGTAGTATTTATAAGGTTCTACTGGCAATATTTTGGTGTAGAACCTTTGTGATCTATATAGTGGCATGTAAATAAGTAAGGAATGAAAGATTTCATATATCAAAATAATCACAGTTGAGGAAGGCCCTTGCCATCCTGATGCTGATTTATTCTGTTACACCAGAACAACATAAAATCTTAATCCTCTTACACAGCAAAAATTTGCCAACAATTTAAATATTTTATTTATAAATGAACAACACATCATGCTTTACAACACTTTATAGTTATATTAAAGGTCCAGGTGCCCTTAGCTCTTCTTGCTGCCTAAGTAACAGCAGCTATAAATATTCAGCCAGTCTATCCCCAGACTCTCTTTTTTCTCTTTTGAAGTTAATAAGACGAAAAAAACCTTATACCATTATCTTGACCCTGCATACGTACAAATAAATTTGCTCAAGAAAGAATTTTTCTCTTTAAAAATCTCTGAACTCATGCAAGCTCACAGAGCACATGAGAAATATTGGACTTATAATAAGAGCTTTGATTTGGTATCACTGCTTATGCACTATCATTGACCTTTATTCTTTTCCTACCTAAAATGTCAAGAGGGAACTTTCACAGAGCGAGCCTGTATCATCCGTGTTTTAACAGTGGAAGAAAAATCACATGGCCTTAGGATATTCTGCCTCAACATGGTGAATCACTCTTTTTAAGACAGCTACATTATGCGCTAATCATGTTCAAAAGATTAGCCTGATGCATTTTCCCTGCTTAGTGCACATGCAATGTTACTTAGTCACTTTAGCCTGTCAGAGCACATTTCTGTTCGTAACAATCAGACTCCTGTTAATCCATCACTACGGGCACATTTTACTTACAAAAATGGCCAGGACATACATCATCATTTCACTGCTGGAAAAAGGGGCTACTTACCTCTAAAGGTTAGCAAATTCAATGTCAAGTTGATTTAATTGCGACTCTTGCTGTCATCTCTCTGACTCTAACAGATATAAAATGTGTTGCACTCTCGCTTGTCAATGCTCTCTCTACAGCATCTCCTGCACCTTATGTACAGTACAGGCTGTTTATTTACTCCAGTTCAGTTTAACTTGTTTATCTTGTGTGTGTCTCTGCATTTGGATCATGTCAGACATTTTACAGTCCCTTGTTAAAAGATTTTGCAGTTCTAATCTTTGAATTTTTTTCTGCCTAAATTGAACTTCATTTCAGACTTGAATTTTTTTTTTTTGATGTTCCCTGTTTCAGTTTACAGCTCATTTCTGCTTTATGCTCATGATGCCTCCTCATTTGCTATAATTAAGGCTAATACACAGGCTTCTAATAGCTTTAATTCACAAAGAAACCTGTTGCAAAAGCATTATTGGTGTAGGGTGAGGTGTTTTGATCTGCATATAAGGATTATGTCCTGGCACAAGCGCTTCCTGGGGATGGAAGGGTATTCATCCACCCACTCAAGCCTCATGCCGCCCACCTCAGAGTCTGACTCACCTAGCTTCATGGCTTCCATGTCTGATGCCACATTGCTGCTGGATGAGAAAGTGTGTGTTTTGTGTGCATGTGTAGGCAGTGCAACCTTAAGATCCTTTCATGCAAACAATATGATGGGAAAAGAACCAGAACTTACACTTCTCTTGGGGTATTAAAGAGCCAAAATGAAGAGATTATTGTCTTCTGCTCTCAGGAATGCTGGCACTGCTGCCATCTTTTTAACAAACTAATGCTGTAAGACTAATGCTATGAGACACAAACATGTCCAAAACAGTGGGAAGTGGCAAGCATGCAAGTGAGGGGTGGACCTGACATCAGAGCTGACAAAACATTGCTTGACTCAAACATTTTGTGCTTTTTTAGGAGGATTTCAGTGATGGGCATTTATGTATATTGACATGCCATGGTCTATAAAACATACCCTTTGCAGGTGACATTTGTGAGGAATGGTTTGGAAATTATTTCTTTTTGTTAAACTTTTTGGATCAAATGTTGGTGTATCAAAGCCACTGCTCAGATGACCTTCCCAGTGAAAAAGGGGCATCCCCACACATGGTCATTTGGGTCTGCTGCATAACGCAGGATTACAAACGCTGGTAGTTTTATGAATGCTATAGATATGCTGATGGAGGACATCAGAAAGGACATGCTTTGTGCTGGTTACTGATCCATACAAAACAGCATCCTCTGAGAAGGTTCAGATCTCATTATTTTGTCAGCAGCATGGTGGTAGTATTGTCACCTCACAGCTTCTGTGATCTGGGTAATATTTTTGTCCGGTCTTGAGACCACCTTTTCACTTATTGGGTCTCGTCTCAGAATTGAAAGCAATTCTACTCAATCTTGAGTCGGTCTGGGACTACAGTGGCATGGGTTGGACTCCTTATTTGGAAGGAGACCTCAAGACTGTTTTTTTTTAATCCACCACAGTGACAGTGATAAACTTTTCCATTTTCATACTCTAAAAAATAATAACAGACATTTATAGAAAAACAGTTCAATTAATTCACTAGTTCACATTGTATCACCTGGTGCTTTGTAATTGATATATAATAATAGTGATGTAGGGGAAAGTTTTATTTTTTTAGGTCTTGACTTGATCTCAGGCTTGGTCCTCCAAAGACTTGGTCTTGACTGCCCCAAAATCCCAAATTTTGGTCTTGCCTTAACTAGTCCCTGGTTCACGTCTGATCTCAGGTTACTGTTTGTAGGGAGTTTTGCATGTTCCCCACATGTCTGAGTGTGTTTCCTCTGGGTTCTCCAATTTCCACCCACCTCCATGGTTCTAGAGATAGAAATATTCCTACCTCATGTCCTGTGCTCCTAGGACAGAGTTTGGATCCACCATGACCATGACCAGGATAAAGCATTTCTGAAGATCAATGAATGAAGTGGGTAGTTTGTTTGACATTTTTATTTGATATAGAGGCATACTGTGTGTATCCTCACAGTAGCAGCCAGCCATTACACATCATAATATAATGAGCTCACCATGTTCACAGCCAGGTCTTACCAGCTCCTTGTTATATAATACAACTGCTAAATGACTTCCTGCTGTCATTTGATCTCCAGCATGCAAGGTTCAGGGCTGTAGTGTCACTCGCTGCCTCTGATGGAGTTTACTCAATTACCTTAGCCTGCCTCAAGCCTATGGCACTCAGGCCGTATGTGTAGCTCACCCTCCTTACCTCTCATTATATACACCTCGCTCGCAGCAGGGGATTCGATTCCTGCTCTCCAAGCTGTGACTAACTGACACTGGGTGGCATCGGGGCTCCTCTCTGCTGACCATCTTTAATGACACAACTTAGATGAGTCTCATGCCTCACCACATTTGGAGAAATTGTTCACCTAGGAGTTAAAGTTGTGAATGACTTGAATGGACAGATGCTATATATTTAGTTTGTGGAGAAAAAGAGGCAGAAGACCAGATACCATCTGTAACTCAGTTGATAAATATGCTGCTTAGAATGCCTTTGAGAGAGTATTTTAGAGGTTCCTAAGGGTGCTATGTTGATCCAATTTGATCATTTAACACTCTCATTTAGCTCTTACGTGCTGTTAGTTCTTTATTGCAGTCAGCATTGGGCAAAATACATCAAACTAAAAATATATAGTGTTGGTTTTGGCCAATTTGGCCGAAACCTGTGTGTCCCTCGTGTCAAGAAAGAAACGTCCAGAGTACTGATTTAAAGTAATTACGTTTATTCAAAAGTAAGTAGATCTTCCTGAGGAATCGGACCGGCCGTCTCTTACACCGAGATCAGGGATCAGAGCGTGAGCGAGAGCTTCATGCGCTGAGCGGATCAGAGCGGAAGAGCCCCGTCATTTTTACGGGTGCGGTTTAAATACCCCTTTATTCACCTAATTTGTTTATCAGTTTTCCTTAACATCCTGCTTACTTCAGTAAATTTCCACTGACGCACTTCTTAAAAGTTTCAATTTTCCCACAATAGCCACTTAATATGTAACAAAAACTGAATAAGTGCTGTTAGGAAACAACAGATTCACTTCAGCTGGTAAGTAGTGGAGGAAACACGTAGTATGGACTTGTTAGCATTCCTGTGGATAGCTAATGCTAACACTAGGTGACAGGTAAACTATAAAGGATCATATACTGTCTCTTTGGTTCTTAATATATTGCTGTACTATGAAAGTGAGCATACTGTTATATTTTTGTTCTTTGTTTTTAGCATAGCCACAATATCTTAGCAGGTAGATACTGCTCACTAGCTATCATCCTGCTCAGTAGCTAGCAAAAACTATTAGTAAAAATTGACCTTACTAACCATATACCGTAATGTCTTTCGAACTAATATTGAACATTCAGGAACAACCTATGAGCTTTTGCTTTTGCAGTATTTCAGATAGGAAAAGAACAAATCAGTCAATGAATTGTTCACCAACAAAGGTGCTCAACAAATGTTGACAGATTTGTTCCAACATGGACTGGTTGGTTTGAGTTGAGATTTTTGCTAGCTAGAGCTGGATATTAGCTAACAGGTAATGCTAGCTAGGCAATTACCCTTTCTCCCTAACATGAACTGTTCACCAACAAAAGTGCTAACAGAGAATTGTTAAAACGTCAGAGCGAGTTTTTAAAACATCATATACACAAAACGAAAGCAACTATTAAATACATATCACACTATACAGAAAGCAGAAGTAGGGGAGCTCTGGGCACAACCTAACATTATTACATGTCTAGCAAATTGTATACCTGGCCATATTACCACATTTGTTAGCAATGATCAGCCAAGTTTCAACAAGATATGCCTTTGTTGTCAACGAATATGCGTCAGTAAGTGTTTTCAGAACTTATAAGTAACTTTTTTCATCAGAAGTTTATGTTGGTTACTGAGCAGCAGGTGTAAATTACAGAAATTGACCTTATTTTACTTTATTCATCATCATCTTGCCTACAATGTAGCAATATTTTGAAAGTGGTCACCAACTCACAAGAGGTGTTAGATAGGCTTATGTACAACCGCCATATTGCCAGGTTAGTTGTTACATGAACTAACTTAAACTTGTATATATTAAATAACATAGAACTGGATAGAGTTTACTTTGTTGTCACTAATTTATCAGGCTTTTCTAGCATGTCATCACTAACCCTCTGTCTTCTACCCTTCGAAGAACCCCATCTGTGCAGTAAATTATAATATTGCTCATGCATTCACTTTCAGTGGAACTGTACATGAAAGTTCAAGTCTTCATTTGTAACAGATGAAGATACATTTGTATATAAATTTGTATGCTTTGCTTATAAAACCTGATTATTCTATCAATATTTGTTCAGTTATTTAGTGAAAACCAAACTGTGTTAGGCTGCTCTCCTGTACTGCCCATCCTGGTTTATAGTGAAATCCCAGAACCCAATTATAAAGAATTTAAAGCCTAAATTCTCAACATTCATGCATGCTACAACACTCAGCTGTATGTATGTAAGGCTTCGAGCTACAGCAGACAATAATCATGGTGCAAAATGATGACGGTGCTAAAGTTAATGAGATTAATGTTGGGATCACTTCCTCTCACCAGTCTCAGCTTCAGCCTTAGTCCACAGAGATGTGAGTACTCAGACAACCCTCGACCTCTTTTGATTTAAGCCAGCAACCCAATTCTCTGGATTACAGCCCCTTTGAGATCACAACAGCTGAGAGAGAGAGAGAGAGAGAGAGAGAGAGAGAGAGAGAGAGAGAGAGAGAGAGAGAGAGAGAGAGAGAGGCGCAGCAGCCT
>JAOVVH010000035.1:10253360-10266317 GCA_028566435.1 Scorpiodoras heckelii | reverse complement strand
CACTCATACACAGTGAAAAATTTTAGATAGAGAGAGAGAGAGAGAGAGAGAGAGAGAGAGAGAGAGAGAGAGAGAGAGAGAGAGAGAGAGGAACAAACAAAAAAAATTGCCTTGGAGATGGAATCAACATGCAAAACTTTTCCACAAGCGTGCAGCAGCACAAGGTCTTTGATGGCTGAGGGTGTTTGAAAAACGGCAGAAACTTGCTCTCGCTCCACCTTTCGCTTCATTACGCTTTGCCTGCACTTTCTGAGCTGTGCGCTTCTTCTGCACAAGATAGATTTGCCCAAGAGTTCATCCCCTGCCTGCAACACAGTGAGAATGCCCTGAAGGAAAAGCAGTCGGCATGTGGGGTTCAGCTGCGAAACAAAACCGCCCTGTCTCTTAAGTGGCAGCAAAAGTCAGACATAAAATCAATCTGGGGATGTTTTGTCAAGTTTTGCACAAGAAACGCTCTTAAAGATTCCCTTGTCAATAGGCAGTGCAGCCTTGCTTTGGCAGGAGCCGTGTGATGTTGCTCCAGCTGTGGAATCGAAGCAAGGTGCAAGCCGTTCTTTCTCTATGTTCCACTGCTTTATTTGTTTGCTTCTTGCACTGAGCTCAGGATGTTTCTTGAAGGCCTCTGTCAGTTCCTTAAGCTCTTTTTTTTTCTTGGTTTTAAAGATAATAAAGCTTCCAAGGAGAAACACCCCATGGCTGTGCTGCCTCAGAGAAGGCACCTGGTCATGTCTCATTGGCTCCCTGGTGTAGGGTGGATCAGAGCAGCAGAAGGAGAGGGAGGACACATGGGACACAGAGGGAGGAGGGTCAGCCCTGAGGGTTGTGCCCTGTATTTTCTGTAGGGGGCAGTCTTTCCTTTAATCGCCTGTTCAGGAAGGGCCTCTGCGGCTGCACGGGAGCTCAAAAGGGCAAGAAAACTTCTCCAGACAGCAGGGAGGCAGAAATAGGAAGTAAAAAGTGTCACACTGCTCATTAAAGTATCTTAATGTATGAAGTCTTTATATTTTGTAGCACTAATGTCTCATCTTACTAGCTACTTCTTGCTTCATTGTATCTATGAGACAATTTGCTTGCATTTGAAGATTTGATTACCGAACTCATCACGCTGTCTTCACCTGACATGTAGGCAGAATTCAAAACATGCCATACAATGTCAAAGCTAAATTAAAGGTTCAGGCAAGGAAAAACACACACGCACACAGTCCACATCTTTCAGAGTGTGGGTGGCTGACACATCTGCTCTAGGAGAGAATTGTCTATCGAGCTGAATGTGCTGCCCTCGTCATTGCTCCCAGGCCTCCCAGAGCGTCTCCAGCTCTGTGACAGTGCGCTCAGAGCACAGACGGACCACGGATCCCCGCTAATTCCATGTCCCTGAAAGCTTCCTTTCCGACTACTTTCTTGCATTCTTGTTATTAAAGTCACAGCTCGAGAGTCTGTCATATCCTCGCTGCCAAGTTTCAGGAGGAAAAACAACACTTGCTGGCACAACGTCTTAAAGTCTGAAGCACCTGCCATACTGCAAACCTGAAACTGAGAACATTTGGTGGGTCGGATGGTTCATATGGAATGTGTACTGTATGTGACAGGGAATACATGCCAGGCAATCACGCCATTCAAAAAATAAGAGGGGAGCCACGCAAGCAGGTTGACATGAACCCAAACATCTTTATGCTGCCATATAACAGGGGATGTATGTTCCAGGAAAAACCAAACTCAACAGAATGCAACATTTATTTACATCACTGCCTATAAGTTTAATAGATCATAAACAAAAGTTCCACTGTTTTCTTTCTGTTGCTGCAACTATATATCATGTTTCCGATAAAAGTTAACCAATTCTTTCATTAGTTTGGCTACTAAAAATAGATGAAATGATTTGAAAAAGTATTACTTGCTGTTTAACGTGTTAAAGAATTAATCGTGAGTAAAAAAATTAACTCCACTAACATTTTTTTATGCAGATTAAAAATTTGTCAAATTAAGCAAACACCGTCAGTGAACACAAACATTCCGAAATTTACCATTACGTTACTCATTTTAGGCTGCATTCCAATTGCTAGTGTCCCTAAGCTGTATCCCTGCTCCCTACACACTACACAGAATCCCAAGGGGTCTTCATAGGGAACTCGGTTACTAAAACGGCTCTATTTCAAACGCCCTGCAGCGCCATCAACAGCGGACATCTGATTACACTGGTTGTGTTCTACAAGACAGCACTCGGCTGTAATTAGCATGACAAACAATGCTGTTCGGACTCATTTTGTATGCTGTAGGCACTTATGATATAAATATGATGAAACGTGTATGAACTGTGGGTGATGTATTTTAACTTTTTAATGTATTTTTTTGTTGGAACGTAAACTTACTCTACAGTTGCAACGTGCCGCGTTACTCTAATTTAAATTGGCAAATCAATGCCTTTAATTAAACTCCAACTAATCAGTATATCAGATGAACTAAAGACAAAAACTATTTTTTTTTTAAATGACGAAAAGACATCAATCATCTTTAATATTTCACTTTTATCAAATAAAGTCAAGTGAATAATGAGGCAACATTCAGCAGTCGTTTCTCTTTAATTTTCAATGGCTCTACGATGCCTCCCTGCATGTACAACACAAATCAAAATGTGCGTTAAAACCGCGATTAAAAAATTTATCGCGTGACAGCACTAATAATTATGTTTTTATTAGTGTATAATCATCGCCAAGTATGAATCATCGTGCTTGCATTAGCTTAGAATAAGCCCTTTACATCTACAATGTATCGGGTCATCATCCATATAGCCATAATGCTGCACAGTCATGTTTCAACAGTAGCCCAAAACAGAGAACACTGGCTCTAGGGAGCACCTTTCGCATTTTACGGTGAAGTGGCATCTTGGCTGTGAATCAGCAACGACATTTTCAAATGGCCCTATGATGCCTATGACAGCTCTACTATTTTTCCCATACTTAACCAGTCCTGGAAATGACTAAAACCAATTTTCAAAAATTCTATACTTTATAGTAAAATTCTATACTATAAAAAACAAAATTCTATGCTTTTCCATACTGCATAGGAAGTCTGTTTAATGTGACCCACCTTTCTGTTTCTCCAGCTAAGAATTTTCTCAACAGGAAAGACACCATTGTATATGTCATGACTGCAATCTAAAGAAAAAAAGATCATGTTCAGAACATTCTAACTATAAACCAACTCTGAGAATCATATCACAAAAAATAGCTCCTAATTTTGTGATGCTACGTCAATACTAGCCCACTAATTCTAAAACTTTTTAAAATGAAAAAAGTTTACCTGTCCTTTTCCGTTTCTGTGAATTTAACCCTTTTGACAAGTCTTCACTTGCACTGGAGGAGCCTTCATCACATTCCACACTGGAAACTCTACGTGCAATCAATGACTTTGATTGGGTCCACTTTTCCGCTGACTGTTTGCGAGAGGCAGTAGGAAAAACTGAATCTTCTACCCCATCATCTGACTGCCTCACACTTCCACTTGACTCAGTCCCTGAACTGGAAGCCTGGCATTCCATGACAAGTTCTGTATAGCTGTTAGATACAGATTCCTTATTTAACATGGATGCCTTCATGGCTGTGCCTGCAGATGGTTTATTAGAGCTCCCTATAGATGGTATGGGTTCCACAACTGAGGACAGGTTTTTGGATGGCCCAACAGAGCTCATACAGTTTTGATCATCTAGCAACAAGGAGCCTTTAGGCAATAATGCAGCTTCCAACTGAGCCTCAGAAATTCTCTCTAAGCGAACTTCCACCTTGGCCTTTAGTTCTTTGGGCACTGGAAATGAATGGGAGGGGCTGGGGATGTCTTGTTCAGCAATCTCAGAAACAAGACCATGGGCATGGATCCGCTTGTGTATCTTCCAGCCACAGCGAGTAGCAAACATGTGATCACAGAGGTAACACTTGTATGGGAAGTGAGTCTTCAATACAGACGGCACATCCCGATTGTGATTGATCAGAGTCTTCAGACTGGGGAATGTCTCTCCACATCTGCTGCACTTAAACTTGCTGGAGCAATTGTGCTTCTTAAATTCTGTCCTTGCTTGAAACTTTGTCCCGCAGTCTGTGCAGGTGAACACACATGAAGCCACTGGTGAATCCTTTTTCGGCTCATTTCGTTGCACTGGACATTGGCTTGAAGTGCAGCACAGACATGGTTTCTGGCTGCTCAGGAGGTGCCTATCACGGAGCATGTGTGTTACACCACTGCTTTGTGTACAAGAATTTTTTTTTGTTATACATTTTTTCTTTGACAACACCACCCCCTTTCTCTGTGACCTTTTACTCAGAATTATAAGGCCAGATGATGGTTGCTGGGGGCTGACCACTGAAACAGATTCGACAGGAGAGTTTGGCTGCACTTTGTTCTTTGTGGTGGAGGTTAGATGGTCTGAGACTGCCTGAGATGTAGATGGATGACCTCTTTTATGTTTAGCTTCTAACTGGGTGACCTGGGCCTCGGAGCCAGATGTATCTGTAAAAACAGCTGTATTATCCAATACAGAAACATTAAACAAATAAAAATTTTTAGGCAGTAGTACAGTCAGATTCTACACACACACACACACACACACACAATATATAGACAAAAATATTCAGACCTCTACACATTATATCTGCAGGAGCTTTTATGACATTCCATTCTAAATTCATGGGCATTAATATGGAGGTTGGTCCCTCCTTTGCAGCTAAAACACCTTTCACTCTTCTGAGAAGGTTTTCTACAAGATTGACCATTCATCCAGAAGAGTTTTTGTGAGGTGAGACACAGATGTAGAACAAGAGGGCCTGGCTCACAATCTCCATTGTAGTTCATCCCAAAGCTGTCAGATGGAGTTGATGGGCTCTGTGCAGGCCAGTCTAGTTCTTCTGCACCAAACTCACCTAACTGTGCCTTTATGGACCTTGATTTGTGCACTGGGGCACAGTCATGCAGGAACAGAAAAGGGCCTTCCCCAAACTGTTCTCACAAAGTTGGAAGTATACAATTGTCCAAAATATCTTGGTATGCTGAAGCATTAAGATTTCTGTTTACTGGAACTAAGGAACCTTGGCCAACATCCCCGTTGCATTATCCCACCTCCACCAAACTTTAGAGTTTGTACAATGCAGTCAGGCAGGTAATGTTCTCCTGGCATTCGCCAAATCCAGACACATCCATTAGACTGCCAGATAGAGAAGCATGATTTGTCACTCCACAGAACATTTTACCACTGCTTCAGAATCCAGTGGCTATGTGCTTTATACCACTCCATCTGCCGCTTGGCATTCGGCTTGGTGATGTAAGGCTTGCATGCAGATGCTCATTCATGGAAACCCATGCCATGAAGCATAGGGTGCACAGCTTGTGTGTTGATGTTAATGCCAGAGGAGATCTGGAACTCTGCAGTCATCAGCTCAGCAGATAGCAGAATGTTGGTAACCATTATACACTATGTGCCCAGCACTCAGCGACCCCGCTCTGTAACTTTATGTGGTCTGCCACTTCCTGGCCGAGTAGCTGGGAACTGAAATTCAGTGAGCCCTTTAAAATGACCCATTCTTTCACAAATGTTTGCAAAGGAGGACTGCATGGCTAGATGCTTGATTTTATGCACCTGTGGCAAAGGGACTCCATGAAATACCTGAATTCAGTGATTAAGAGGTGTGTCTGAACACTTTTGTCCATACAGTGTGTGTGTGTGTCTGACCAGCAGTGACCCTGATGTAGTGTTGTGCTGGTATGATTGGATCAGACACAGCAGTGCTGCTGAAGTTAAATCCCTCGGTGTCGCTGCTTGACTGATAATAGTGCAGGAATAAAAAATATCCAGCCAGCAGTGTCCTGTGGGCAGTGTCCTCCGACTACTGATGAAGGTTTAGAGGATAACTCGCAAACTGTGCAGCAACAGATGAGTTACTGTCTCTATCTCTGACTTTAAATCTACAACGTGGAACAAGAAGGTCCAACAGAGTTGGCAGTGATTGGACACAGTGTTTAAAAACCTTCAGCAGCACTGCTGTGCCTGATCCAATCTTACCATCACAACAAACACTAATACACTACCCCCACCACCACATCAGGGTCACTGCAGTGCTGACAATGATCCATCATACTTATATGCAGAGAGAGATATTATAGATATGTAGAGGTGTATGAACACAATTAAAAGTTGGTACACATTCATTTCACTTTCTGTATCTAGAAAATGATATTTGCACATCACTTCCAGTAGCAATCCAATCTGTACATCACTTTTACAGCCACATTTCCAAAAAAAGTTGTGGATGGTGTTTAAAATGCAAATAAAAACAGAATGCAATGATCTACAAATCATGTACTATTTTGAAAAATATGCCTACCGGTATTCTGAATTTGATGCCAGCAACACATTTGCAAATACTTGGGATGTTGCAACAAAAGACTGCCAAAGTAGTGTAATGCTAAAAAAAACCCTGGTAGACTAAGCAGATTTATCAGCAACAGGTCTGTATAAAGATTGGGTATAGAAAGAGCACCCCACAGAGGTTGAGCCTTTCAGAAGTACAGAAGGGGAGGGGTTCACAGGCAAATAAGAATAAATTATAGGTCTTCACTGTAAAATTGCAAAGAATTTGGGTATTTCGTCATTTCTACAGCACATATCTTCATTGAAAGATTCAGTGAATCCTGAGAAATGCGACAAGACTGAAAACCAATATTGGATGGACATGATCTTTGGGCGTGCATTAAAAACAAACATGACTCTGTAGTGAAAATCACCGTATATAAACAACATCCAGAAATGCTGCCGCCTTCTCTGGACCCGAGTGACTTGCATATCTGTGAAGGCATAATGCTGAATGATATATACAGGATTTGGAGAACATTTGCAGCCATCCAGATCCAGATCCAAATCTTTGACAGAGAAGGCCTTGCCTTTTTCGGCAACACAATGTCAAATCACATTACAACAGCACGGCTCCGTAGTAAAAGAGTCCAGGTGCTAAACTGGCCTGTCACCCTTTGAAAACATCTGGCATTCTATGAAATAAAAAAACATGACAGCAGATGCCAAAAATTTTGAGGAGCTGAAATCCTATATCACACAAGAATGGGAAAGCATTTCACTTTCAAAACTATAACTAATGCTCTTCTCAACTCTCAAACACTTACAGAGTGTTGTTAAGAGAAGAGGTGATGCAACACAGTAGTAAACATGCCCCATCCCAACAAGTTTTGAAACATCATCAAATTCTAATTGAGCATAGATTTTTCAAAAAATAAAAAATAATAAAATGTCTGTCAACATTTCATGTTGTCATTGTACTATTTTCGATTAAATATAGTGTATAAATAATTTGCATATCATTGTATTCTGTTTTTATTGACATTTTACACAGCATCCCACCATCTTGGAAATGAGGTTATAATAAAAGATCCAATATGATCATGCAATGTTAATATAGCAAGATCTGTAAAGCTTTACCATGTGTGGTCAATTCTGGAGTTGCTTTATCAAGAACAGAAACGCTGTCCTGTCTGGTGTCTGCTTCCTCAAACAGGGCATTTTCAGATATTCGCACTTCACCCTACAAGAATAACGACAGTTTTCAAATATGTACTTTAAGAGGAAGATTAGGGAATATGAAGCATATTGGCTGATATGGTTAAAACCTAATTAGAACTGCAACTCAAAGTCAAGATTTAATTAATGAAACCATGCAATCTATGCACACATGTACCTTTGTCTGCTAATGTAGGATAAAAACCAAAACAAGTGCTGTTTCATTATTGCCCAACTGTGTAATCACTTAAAGTATCTAACCAAGAAAAGTTAAAATAATGTCTAAGTACATACAGACTAAAAAGGCTACAGCTGGTTTGTTTCCTGTTTGATGCAAATTGGCTTCCACACCTGACAAATAAAAAGGACTAGACAAAAAAACAACCTCGGGGACATGAGGCATGAGGCGGGGAGTAGGGATTTAAATGCATCACTAGTCCAACACTAGTCCAAGAAATCTCCAGCAGCAAAACCAAAAGAGTCAGACATTTAAGACATTTTCTCAGGTTGTTTACTGACCTTGTTTCTCCTTTAATGTTAACTGTAAACACAATTCAAGTTAAAACAGTCTGGACCACAAAGCCGAATATGGTATCTAAAGACATCTGGGAAAATATCAAACACTATTCTGCTACAAACTGAGGACAACCTGTTTCATATAAAAAAATTGTTTCATATTGCACAAGCTTTGCTACTCCAAAAAAAAAAAAAAAAAAGAATAATATACACCTCCCTGATTGTGACAGGTGTAATGCAGCAGTGGAGGCAGGGTCATTGGATGTGAAGCACAACAGCACCCCCTAGTGGAAAATTTCTGGGGGCTAACCATGAGTGAGTTACAAGCCACATCCATGAGGTGCTTTGCATTCTAAACATCTGGCACGCAAATGTTGCACCATCAGCAGGGTCTATTGTTAGGCACATTACAGTCAAAAATAACCAATAATCTGTAACAAAAACTCAACCTGGAAATCTCTCCACTCCGTGTTTTAAGAAGGGAGCTGTTCTTCATCATACAAAAGGACCAAGTACAGCTGAGCGAGCATCCATCACAAAGGCTAGTTAGGCAACTGAAGTTTTGACAACCAACCAGTAACAACTGTGTAGATTTCCTTCAATGTGTGATAACTGCATGAGGTGCAAGAATACCCATCAGTGTGTTTTGCTTGCACTCACACAACCCAGAAACTTTCCAGACACCCACCTCTTTTTTGTAGCTACACAGATCAGCGATAACAATAAAACCACCTGCCTAATGTTGTGGAGGTCCCCCTTGTGCCATCAAGGGGCATGGACTCCAAAATACCTCTGAAGGTGTGCTGTGGTACCTGGCACCAAGACACTAGTAGCAGATCCTTTAAGTTGTGAGCTGTGGCCTCCATGGATCAGACTTGTTTGTCCAGCACATCCCACTGATACTCAACTGGATTGAAATCTGGAGAATTTGGAGGCCAAGTTACCACCCTGAACCCTTTGTCATGTCCCTCAAACCATTCCTGAACAATTTTTGCAGTGTCATCATCCTGCTGAAAGAGGCCACTGCCATTAGAGAATACAGTTACCATGAAGGGTATTTGGTCTGCAACAATGTTTAGGTAGGTTTTACATGTCAAAATAACATCCACATGAATGCCAGGACCCAAGGTTTCCCAGCAGAACATTGCCCAGAGCATCACAGTGCTTCCAGCAGCTTTAGTACATCATGGTGTCAGCTCTTCCTCAGGTAAGTGACAAACACACCCAGCTGTCCACATGATGTAAAAGAAAAAATGAGTCATCAGACCAGGCCACCTTCTTCCAGCGCTCCATGGTCCAGTTCTGATGCTCATGTGCCCATTGTAGGTGCTTTCGGTGGTGTACAGGGGTCAGCATGGGCACTCTGACTTGTCTGCAACTACACTGTGCAAGCTGTGATAGAAAGGTGTCAGAACACACAGTGTATCATAACCAGCATGAACTTTTTCAGCAATCTGTGCTACCGTAGCTCTTCTGTGGGATCAGACCAGAGGAGCTAGCCTTCACTCCCTGCACATATCAGTGATCCTTGTGCACCCATGACCCCTGTCAGCAGTTCACTGGTTGTCCTTCTTTGGTAGGTACTTGCCACTGCATATCAGGAACACTCCATAAGACTTGCTGTTTTGGAGATGCCCTGACCCAATCATCTAGACATCACAATTTGGTCCTTGTCAAAGTCACTCAGATCCTTATGCTTGCCCATTTTTCCTGCTTCCAACATATCAACTTTAGAACTGACTGGTCACATCCTGCCTAATATATCCCACCCATTGGCAGGTCCCATTGTAATCAGATAATCAATGTTATTCATGTCATGTTATCCATTCAGCAGTGGTTTTAATGTTATGGTTAATCAGTGTATACTTTGGCCTTGTCTTATGGAAAAGAACGTGCAACACCTATAGTAAGTGGCCAGCTAGTTGTCAAAATACATAAAACAAAGGGCGGTCCGAGAGGGTACAGATAAGGATTCTCAGCTGAAAATTGTTTTAGTTTGGAAACCATTCTGACACAGAAACAAGCTGTTGTATACACAGAGCCCTCACTGGTTCCCACAGAGGGATCACCAAAAGGCTTTTATGATTTGCTGAAATAACTTGAGTAAGCATGAAAAAAGTCCGGTACAGCTTGACCAACATGAACACCCGCAAAATTAAAGCTTTAACTCACAGATTCAATTCAATGTGCAGTGCGTATGGAAAATAGCTTACTCTGCTTTCTGTACTTTCAACAGGCACAGGACTCTCTTCGGACACCAACACATCTTCCTCTTCGATTTTGAAAGTCACTTGAGTCATCTGACATCTGAAAATGGACTCTGTCCGCTGCTTTTCTCTCTGTTCCAACTCCTGCTTCAGGTCATCTATTTCCCTCCAGCTACGAGAGATCTCCATTCTCGTCTCCAGCATGACATCAGCAAAAACCTTCACAATCTCTGACGTTGCCTTCATCATAAGTGCCTCAACGATAGACCGAAATTTGGCAGATAGAGGGTCTTCTACCTCCATGATGTTTGTTTTGTTGCAAAGGACAAGACAGCAGAATGTATTTCACAATCTTAACTTCCTGTGGAACAAAAAGAAACATATTGCAATATACAACATATACAGTGATGCATAATTACACACTGGCACTGAGGGGTTGACTGATACCAGTGCAACACAAACAGTCCCATATCAGTGCCAGTGATGTGCTGAGAATGACCCGCCACTCAAATAACATCTAGTCAGTGATGGTGTTGTGCTGGTCTATTTGCACTGATGGAGCAGAAAGGACAAATTGTGCACAGTGGATTAGAAACAGCCAAGAACTGTTTGCTGGGTTGATTCATTTCAAAGAAAGTACCAGAGCTGCTCGCGTTAGGTTTCTAAAAGCCATCTCATTATTTTTCCAGCTCGATTTACAATCTAGCTGTAAGACCGTATGCGCCCATTGTAGTGAATCACGTGTCCCATAAACAGCTATTTAAAACCCAGCCACTGGAGGGAAAACAGCGGTCGCTAATGTTGCTAAAACTGATGCTTCTTTATTCAGGATAAATAGCCAGAATCTAATTTCATCTATCCGAGAGAGAAGTCCCTGTCTTGCACATACAGAAAAACAAAACCATTGCAAATAACTCACCCCAAATAAACAGACAAAGCGTAATTTTATTGCTCAGTCCGTTCGTCGATGTCTTGGCCCGCTAAAGAATTTTTCAAGCGTATTGCGAGCAATTCGTCAAGGGTCCGGGTAGAAACACACTACATACTAAATACGTTCCGCGTGGAGAAATTGCCCAAAGATGGAGCATTTGAAGATAGATTTAATGTAGTTACAAAACGGTCAAACAGCATGATCAAAACATGTATTTGTTCTTAAAAAAATAATGAGGTGATATTTTGCCGCTTTAAGATTAAGGGGAAATTTTGACCAAGCAGAGCTGAAGACAAAAATGTGTTGGTGCAACACAGAACTGCTAAATATAAAACGTGGAAGATAGAAATAAAACAACGTTGAATGTGTAAAGTCTTTCGTGAATGTCATTCTTGTACATATAATAGGTAAAGATAAATGGAAAATTCTGATGTATGAGACCATACCACATTCTAACCTCCTAGCATCTCACTAACACAGAAATAGTATAAAATCACTTCAAATTAAAAACATCACATACTACTATGTACTACTACTACTAATGCTGCTACTTTTACTACTACTGCTATTATTTTGATAAATAAAAACATTAGGCCTCTGTTGCCAAAAGTGGCCATGATGGGTTATGCTGCTCCAAGAGGTTAACCAGATAAGCTACACTAGTGCTAAGCTATTTAGAGCTTAATATGACATGATCAGAAATCTGAAGTCAGTGCTAAACTCTCTGCTAACAGTGTAGCTTGCATATGACTGCTCTAAAACTTATTTCTTGGTCAGGATGCAGGTTGCCTTTTGAATTAGCTGAAGTTTACTTAGAGCAGGGCAGCAGACAGTAACATGTTAATCCTAGATGTTATGAAAGCATAAAGAAACCCCATGTATGGTCAGCATTTCTTGATGCATGCTCAATAATCCAGGTGAGTAATTCCCAGAAAGTTGAACCAGTTCATCTGGACACCAGATTTAGTGTGGAGATACATTTCGTCACTCATCTGAGTGACTTATTGAGTCTAACATCGTTATAAACAACCCCAAGCTTATATGCAGCACGTTTGTATAACAACCGAACCCAACTAAATTGAATAACAATAGAACCGGTCGTCCGTTTCATATACAATCATATGACCATTAATTACAGTGGCCATGTGTGCTATTCACACAGCATTGTAAGATGGTGAAAGATGTACTCTTAGGCCCTCTCCTTGGGTTCAGGGATGGTCATTCCCTCTTCATATACAGTGGGGCAAAAAAGTATTTATTCAGCCACTGATTGTGCAAGTTCTCTTACTTAGAAAGATGAGAGAGGTCTGTAATTTTCATCATAGGTACTCTTTAACTATGAGAGACAAAATGAGAAAAAAAAAATCGGGGAAATCACATTGTAAGATTTTTAAACAATTTATTTGTAAATTATAGCGGAAAATAAGTATTTGGTCACCCACAAACAAGCACGATTTCTGGCTCTCACAGACCTGTAACTTCTTCTTTAAGAAGCTCTTCTGTCCTCCACTCATTACTTGTATTAATGGCACCTGTTTGACCTCAAACAGTCAGACTCCAAACTCAACCATGGCCAAGACCAAAGAGCTGTCGAAAGACACCAGGAAGAAAATTGTAGACCTGCACCAGGCTGGGAAGAGTGAATCTACAATAGGCAAGCAGGTTGGTGTGAAAAAATCAACTGTGGGAGCAATTGTAAGAAAATGGAAGACATACAAGACCATTGATAATCTCCCTTGATCTGGGGCCCC
>JAOVVH010000035.1:10231780-10253260 GCA_028566435.1 Scorpiodoras heckelii | reverse complement strand
TGTATTGGCCGCAAAAGGAGGCCCTACACCATACTAATAAATTATTGTGGTCTAAAACCAGGTGTTTCAGTTTCATTTTCCAACCCCTGTAGGTGTCAGTCAGTCAGTCAGTCAGTCTGTCTGTCAGTCAGTCTGTCTGTCAGTCAGTCAGTCTGTCTGTCTGTCTGTCTGTCTGTCTGTCTGTCTGTCTGTCTATCTATCTATCTATCTATATCTTTGCATATTTATCTTTGTTGAAGTCGTTTATTGTTTTTGTTCCACTTCTTATAATATTTCCAAACTGGACTTATTGTCACTTACACTATTGGTAGCAGTGGACAACGCTTAAGTAATTCAACTGTGCTCTTCTACATGAATATCATTGTACTTGGGCATTAGTGGAAATAAAAACTTAATTTTAACTCTTGGTCAATTACATTTTCCTGAAAAAAAAAATAAAACACCTTTAGAACATTCCTTAGATTTTAATTTAGTTTTTTTCAAATGCTCATTAAAAATCTCATGATTTAATATGCCCTAATTCAATCAGTTATATTTCTGTGCATTTTATCTTTATTGCTGGAGTGTTTAAAACATTAAATTCATATTAGTCAGTATGGAGAGTAATAGGGATCTCTGTATTCAACATTACACATACACAACATTTATATGTATAGTTAATTACAATAAAACAGAAATATTGTTACGATTCAGACAAAAGAGTGTGAAGTGATTGGATTTAGTTTGTTCTCGTATGAATTGTACAAAAAAATACAAATGCTAAACCGTTCCTTAATCCAAGCCCTAAAATTTGCAAGTCTTAGAGCATATCTAAAAAAAAGTCCTGTCATTTAATTCTGACAATATTTCATGTCACTCACATAGTATAATTTTGACCTGCTACTTCCACCATTAACTGATTTAATTTTAGTCTCTATCTTATCTGACAAACTGCAGATATAAGATGTGCACTGTGCTTGACACAATGTTCAGAAAGCTCCTACAAACTCTAAAGGCCCTTAACCATGTTGCTGCTGCTGTTGTGCTGTTGAGTCTATTGATTCTGACAGTGTTTGGGGAACATAATGACAACATAGGAGGGAAAGGCGTCACATGTGAGGAAACTGCCAGTCTAGATGATACCCCTGTCTGACCTAGTTTAGACCACTGTGTGTGCATGTGTATGTGTGCCTGTCCACATCAACGCTGACCAGCTGCTGACCAGCACTGCCTTTTGTCATGTGTTTGTTCCTAGGACCAATCATCCCAGATCTAATCTGTAGCACAAAGACAGACCCTTACAGCGAACAGCAGGGTCACAGTGGAGGGGGAAGAAAATTCTTCACTCCTGTGACTTTTTACAGTGTGAGAGACAGACACACAGAGAGAGAGAGAGAGAGAGAGAGAGAGAGAGAGAGAGAGAGAGAGAGAGAGAGAGAGAGAGAGAGAAGAACATTTCAAAACATATTTTCACAATATGTGTTAAAGGTGATACAACTCACTGGTTCTCTTTTAAAGTGCTACAGTATCCTGAATAAGTTTTCACCCCCTCCCCTCCACCTTGACCTTTTCCACATTGGGCAGTGGTACAAACTGGACCTGAAATGGACTTAATTGGGATTAGACGTCATCTAATCGTCAATCTATCCAAAATACTCCATAGTACATTCGAGGGCCAATACTCTAGTGACTGTATACTAGAATGTACAGAAAGGTTGGAATACTGTACAGTGTAAAACCAGATCCTCTTTACTAAAGCATATGAAATCAAAGCAAACAGAAAATATAGCTGTGGCCTATTTTTTTTATATGAATTACAAGTAAATTAGTATAAAGTTAAAAAAACAATGTTTGTTTCACACAATTCGTTGCAGCATAATGAACATTATTTTTTTAGCTTGCATGCTCATTGACTTGAAAAGATAATGAGTTCTAACATAAGCACAATATCAGAATCAGAATGGTGGCGGTATGGTGTGTGTGTGTGTGTGTGTGTGTGTGTGTGTGTGTGTGTGTGTGTGTGTGTGTGTGTGTGTGTGTGTGTGTGAGAAACAACTCCTAGGCTATACTAATGGAACCTGCTTTTTTCTTCCAGTCTCTAGCACAACCCCCATCTCCCCGTTACAGGTAAGGATAAAACTGCCTGCATGTCTTCTGCTGACCTATTTAGGTAATTGTGCTCTTCATTAAAAAACTGTACTCTGAAAGAGAAATTACACTTCCCTGACAGTATCTAGGTAACATAATCTCCCTCCGGCAAGCTAATTGCATGGCATGATAACCTCATAGGCCGGGTCTGTTTAATTTTTCATCACTTTTCAAATAATTATGGATCAGAGGAGAGAAGTATTGATTTGATTCATTAACTCTCTTGCTCTGCACCAAGGTTAATGATTACATGTATCCCAATTATATGGTAAAGATCCACTGGGCTATTTGCTTTGATTGGCTTCCACTTTATTATTGGCAAAGGTTGTGCTGAAACAATTCCCAAATTGGTTAGTGAGTAAGCTAATGTAGATGCATAATAGCTTTATTTTTCTCGTGCCTGAACTCATAATTGACAAATAAAATGAATATATGGTGCTGAATAAGCATTAGGGCCAGGCTAAGATGAGGACGGATGACTTGCATGGTGCGCTCGGCTGGAGATATATCGTTTATGATGACTCAAAGTACTGGCTGAAAACCTGGCAGGTCATTCGTCACTACTGCAAGGTTTGTGATGCTGTTGCGTAAAAGTCACAGTGTAAAACGGGAATGCAAACACAATGGGCATGCACTGCTATTAATGAATACGGGTTAAATAAGGTGATGGGGAAATTAAGTCTTGCCCTATGAGTTAAGAAAGTAACTTCCATTTGAAAAAAATCCACTTTAATATTAATTTTTATCATTAGCATTATCTTCAGTTGTCATCCAAGGTTTTTTTTTTTTGTTTAAACGTGATTTTTTTTACCTCGTTATTTTTGTCTACTTGCTTTTAGGAGCTTACATTGAAACCAGACCATTATCACTTACCTATGTGTATATTTTTTCCATCTATTGAAGGTCATTTTAACTGTGATAAGATGATAAGACAAGATAAGATAAGACTTTATTTCTCAGGCAAGGAAATTTATTGGTGAATTAGCACCACTAGAATCAACAGACTCATTAAGCACATCAAATAAAATTTCTATATACACGTACAGTATTGAATGTGTTTCAGGGTGGAATTTTTCTTTAAGAGTTTAAATGTAACACTCCACTTGACATTTCTCAATGTACTCACAAGAAAATAATAGTTATAAAAGTAATCTGCCACTGACTTGTTGAGTTAGGAACATTCCCCAGCATTTAGCGACATTTAGCGAGAGAGAAAAGTGGCAACTCCATCTTTCACAGCCACTTGTGCCGTCAGCTTCTCAAAAGCTTCTGACTGTTTTAATACTATGTGACTTGGAACAGCATGGTGTTCCTGGGTGATTTTAAGCAGACATAAGTACATTAAAATGACTGTAATGTCTAAATGATTTCCTCTATTAAGTTCACCACTCCTGTTCTTCTAGAATGATTTCGCTTGTTTCAGCAACGACTGGCAGAAAGCTGGAAGGAGGCAAGAGGTGCTTTATTAATGCAGACCCCGGACTGAATTACTCTTCTCTCTGGTAATGTTAGGAAAGGCGAAAAACATCATTAAAGGCTTGAAAAACAGAAGTCAATTTATTTGTTGTTTATTTAAGTGCAGGGCTAAGTCTCCCTTCTCTGATGCCTCTGGCAATCGCAACAAATTCGTTGAGCACCAAACAAGAGAAATTGGCTACATGTTGTGTTGTGCATGTTATTCTTGATGCGGTTTGTCTTGTTCATTTCATGATTTAAAAAAAAACGTGTATTTTTCGGTAGAATTTGGACTTTCGGTTCCTTGCCATTAGAAATATATCTTGTAACCATTTAGGGAACATATTCCCAAGTAGGTTACTAGTGCTTTGGTGCTGGTCTCGTGAAAGCACAGTAGAAAAGAGGGTAGAATTGGGGCTCGCAGTGATGCAATGGAACAGTAATATGCTGCGCTCTGGGAAGTCCAGCAGCACACAGCTCTTCTCCATTCTGCTTCTCACACACTCTTTGAGCACAACAGAGAGTCATTTAATGCATAAGAGCCTGCAGAATCTCACGTGCTATGGGCCACTTGGATGGAGTGACATGGGGTCATCACAATAATGCATCTCGACACCACTGATGGTGGTCTGCACATTTCTTAGTCTTCTGACAAAGGGAAACTGAGCAGACTACACTTTCCAGAGGAAACGTTAGGGGCTGCCATGGGCATCTCATGTTGCTTTTCACCATCCGTCTGCGGGGAAAGTGCAAACAGGCTTGGCTCGTTTTATTGCCAAGGGTTTCCATTTGGGCTGTGGGGTGCTGCCAAAGTATCACAGGCACTGGGAGGGTAGCGTTGATCTCTAGTCTCTGTAGTCTAGTTTGGGGCTTTTCACCTGTGGGGTTGGTGATGTGGAAGACGACGTGGTTGCATAGCTTTCTCATCTCGTGTCTCAATCAGTCCCTTCATGTGAGAGAAGGAAGGGGAGAAACTCCCGTTATGAATGTTCCCTGCATGCCCTTTTCTATTCGATTGCTTTCATTGCGCCGTTGCCTAGAAGCTAGTGTGGTCTACCCTGTAGGGTGATTGGGAGCTGTTGACATTGCAGGAAAAACGTGCAAGTTTAACAAGTGTTTAAAGAGTGTGGTTGGGGCCACGGTTGATGACTCTGAATGTTTAGAGTGTTAACAGTGCTTGGGATGCCTTGGAGCCCAAGGTCTCGTTTATTTTCACAGGTATAGAGGGAGTCCATGTTGGCCCAAGTCTGCAGAGAGGGGATGGAGATCCTACTGATGTGTCTGGTTCAAGTGAGGTTCATGGAATCTGAGATGAATTCACACACACTGTATGAAATGCATCCAAAGAAGCAACAGAAAAAGTACTTGGATCACATTTTGGATCACACAAAACACAAACTTACCACATGTTTGCTTTCCACATACTTGCTCACGTTTAGAATAAGAGACTACAGAATCATTCCAGACATTCTCTTGTTAAATGACAATGTTCAAAGTTAGCTGTGAGTAATATTTTCTTCATTTTCATTGTGTAAATTGCTGTACTTGCAGAATGAACTAGCTCTAAGACTAAGGCTGGTGGCAAAGGTGAAAAGAATTAAGCATGGAGGTGGTAGTATCACACTGACCATTGCAGTTGGCCTCTGGGTTGCTTCTCTGAATAATTTACTCTAACAAACTCTTCCAGAAAGAGGTATATTTATAAAGAACTCACACGGCACTTGTGACTTCTGCAGGTAAGTGGTGGCTCAGAAACAATGCAGTTTCACACAAATGGGTGTGAACACTTATGCAATCACCACATTTATGGGATTTTTTTTGTTTGTTTATTTGTTGTAAATTTATTTTGTAAACTATATTTCTTCCCTTGCTTCCACATTATTGGTACATTTCTGACATAAAATCCTAATGAAGATAATTTCATTTTTGTTATAATACGGTTAAAAGTTCAAGGGGTGTGACTATTTAGGCAGGGCACTGTAAAGACAAATTACTACATCAGTAAGAATGAAATTATTCTTGTCTAAGATTGTATGATTGATGTGCTGTACATAAAGCCTAGCCACATCATTTGGCTATAAACATATCCATCTAAACCATCTATACCCATATGTTTAGCATTAATCAGTATGATTAAGAACAACACAGAGACACAGAATCAATCACTGAACTGGAAAAAAATATCACTCAGCTAATTATACCCCAAATAATAAAAGGCTACTTATAGTTTGTTTTGTTCTGTTGTAGCTCAAACTCCTGAGTGATATATATAAAAAAGTGCTCAATAATGCAACAATAAAACCTGAAATAAAATGGACAACAATGTATCAAAAGAGGTTCCTTACAGGATCTTTTGCCATGTACAAAATGAAAGAATGAATTATCCTATCTCACTACTGTAATATTTCTCTTCTTCCTATATATCTTCCTGAAATTTTAACCCTGATAAAGTTTATAAACGGATTTTTACTCATTGGCCTCTACAGAAAAGAGACCTGAAAGAGCAATGATTTATATATTTGCTTATTTTGAGGAAATGAAAAAAGATGATGTAACTTGACAGCAAATTTTAGTGCTTTCCTTTGTCTTCATTCTAAACACCTACACAAGTAGGAAGTCTCAAATCATAAATATGCCTTTCATGAATTTGTTTTATGTGTATTGCATCTGATCCAGAGTGTGTTCACAACTGATCCCAAATTTACAGGATCCACAGTGATCAAGATAAAGTGCTTACAGAAGATGAATGAATGAATGAATGAATAAATGAATGAATGAATGAAGACTGACAGACACGTGTGCCCTGATGGAAAAGTAAAGAAAATCCACATTGGGAGGCACTCAGGGAACAATGAATATTGCACAAGTTCCACAATGAATTCACATATAATCCGATAAACATTGATTACAGATGGTTGAAAAGAGTGTAATCCATTTGCAAGTGTGTGGGTAAATAGGCGCTAAACACTTTATCTATTTACAACTCTTCCTTACAATTACTGGCAAAGCTGAACTCTTGACCAACAACTGCACAACACTTTTTTTTTTCTTTTGCACATAATACTTCTCCCTTTACACCCCACCCCTTCCTTATGTCTGCAGCTTTTCTGATTCATTTGGCAGTCACTGGTGAGTAACTACTACTAATACATCCTATTTTATCATTACAGCTTCTGCGTGCAGGTTCTAATGATAAGGAACCCCTGGCATCGAGACATGTGCGTAAACAATGGCACACAGTAGCCCACAGTCTAATGAGTCAAATCCAGACTTGAGATTGATTCCTTTTAGACAGTGGCTGAGATGGGGAACTTGAGTGTTGACTCATGTGCAGTCAGAGGAAGAAAGATTGTTTTAGGGGAACAGTACTATCTACAAACCTGACAATGGAAAATCAAGAAGAAAAGAGACTGCAGATCTGTGACTGCAGGTTTAGTTTCATATAACCTAAGACATACTGCAAGACTACTCACGACATACGATAATCTTTAGTAAAAAATTTTATATTATATATGTGGAAAAGTCTGAACCAGGAAGTAGGTTACTGCAAAAGCTATAATAGTTGGTTAATATAAAACAACACTCAGGAGCAGTGTAAAAACAACGTAGATTTGTTTGAAACTTGCTTTTTAGATTTGCAGTGCGACTATGAGGCTAGCGTTGCTAACAAGCAGTTCACCAATTTAGCACTACGTAAAACGCATGACCCAATTGCACATTTGTGAAGCGCTTTTAACAAGAGATTTTGTCACAAAGCAGCTTTACAAAAAAAGAAATGGTTGTAGCTTCACATCCCTATAGAGTGTTGTGCATGTAGCTTCTGACACTATAAGTATAAAAATGCTCAGAGGGTATTGCATAGCTAAAAAACAGAAGTAGTGGTCATTTTGATGCCAGAATCAATCCAAGCTAGAATCATATTTCTGGTAGAAGTGTGGTTAAACTTGGAGGGAAGGATTGTTCAGTGGATCAGATTATAAGAATTGCATTTTAACTGTGAGACATGTACAGCAACTTACAAACTGCATTAATTAGCCAAACTATTCCATCTCAAATATTCAGTGCACTGTTAACATTAAACGTCCATCCATTATTAGCAAACATTAGCCTTGTAGTACCAGTGCAAAACAAAAGAAGAACAAATCAGACTACAAACATGATTTGGTTGATCAACTTTAGGGCAAGGAAGAATTGTGCAAATTTCATTATTTTGCTTAACTATACATTTAATGATGCATATGTACTCCTACGTTGCTTGAAGTCCAAAATATTCACAGACTCTGGCATGCAATTGAAGCAACGCAAACAGAAGCAGCTTCATGCTCAGTGCTAAACAAACATGTCAGATTAGCATGCGTTTGCGAGCGCTTTATTAAAATGTTAGTCCCCTCCAGCAATGAGTACATAAACAAACACAGCAAACGCCTTGACAATCGTCCACATTTAGTTTGTCTGCTTCATCTGTGAGGGTAGAATAACAAATCCTAATGTGCCACTCCAGTCCTTCCATTACCCAGCAGTCTCTCTCATCCCTGGGGGCAATTAGGAGCCAGATTTATTAGACGTAATTAAGAGAGTATGCAGCTCCTGTTCTGGCCCTGATATTCAATTTGCTGACTTTAATGAAACAGAAATAATCCGACCTGCAAAATGTGGGTAGTGAGAGTGTACATTGTCTGGCTTATGAGACTTCTGAATGATTAAAAAAATGATTTCTTTATAAAGTAACTACTTGACATAGAGCAGCGCTGGAGATCTTCCACAGATAAAACCATGTGCACACACAGACACACATATACACACTTTCACAGACTCAAGTTTGCACTAAAGTATGCATTTTATGCCTTTCCACTGTCAAACATTAGAAGTGTTCAGTCAGTGTCTGGCCTAAGAGGATAAAATCTGTGCACTTGCACAAGTGTGAAATATCACACGTCCAAAGAATGTCTCAGCCAACAGCAATGCTGGAGTATCCATATGTCTTGCTCATGTTCCCTTTGTACTGGAAGACACCTACTCATGTACTTCGATGTAAGATGAATCATATGCATGTGGCATTGCAAGAGGAATTGTATCATCTATGAAGTTCTAAAGTGGCCTCGTGCTAATAATATATTTGGCATTAAATAATAATAATAATAATAATAATAATAATAATAATAATAATAATAATAATAATAATAATAATAATAATATGAAATCATTTATATTGCCTTTCTGGGATCATTCATATGATCAATATGATTCAACATGATTTTGGGGGGGGGTAATCTGGGGGTTAGCATGGAAAAACCTGTTGGATGTCATTGTGCCTGAATTATTTTAAATAAAAAAAAATAATTGTAAACAAACAAATAAATAAATAAATAAAGATTAATGAAATAAAATTGGTTTTGGCCAAAATTATATGGCAACATACATGTATTTCATCCAAATTATATGATGTGATGATTTCTTTATTTATTAAATAACCTTGCCTATTGCAAAGACCATGCTGTATATTATAAAGAGTCAGTTTAACAAATGTAATGGTAAAAACAGTAATAGTAAAAACAGATGTCTAAAACCTGCTAGCTATTTGTGATTTTTCTCAGTGAATGAATTCTAATGAAGCTCACATCAATTGCATTTAACAAGAAATGTTGTCATAAAACAGCCTTACGGAAATCTGGATGTAGATTGTCCATGATGAGAGTCCAAACTAGTTTAAAAATTAGTTTCAGAAATTATATATAGCAAAAAATGTCCAAAATATGAAGTGTTTTCCTGGGTGCTATACATATAATCGGTACTTTATATTAACAGTAACTTAATAAAATAAGGTATTTGACACTTATTGTCATTGGTCATTAATAACAGTAATAACAGTACTGAAAACAAAATTTTCCAACTGCACTAGTGTACAGTTGGTGAGTTACTCAAATTCACATGAAATGCACACATAGTAAGTAAACCCTAGCAGCTGCATATTATGCAGTGCATATAATTTACTCCCTTTAATAATATTGTACCACAACTATGCAAAAATAATAAAGTACAAGCTCCTGTTGCAATTTCTCCAAATGCCCACAAACCTAATAGTGTAGATTATTACACACTGCAGATTGCAGCTTTAAAATGCCACCAGCAGCCATATAAAACCTCCTTCTATATTTTACAAACTCTTTATCCCTGCTTTGAACTACATATCCTCCAGCATGACATTTTCAAGTAGTCCAAGAAACTGTGGTGAAAGAGAGAGAGGCATAGAGAGAGACAAAAGTAGTTCAGCTTTCATTCAACTCATTCAAAACTTACATTGTAGTGACAACAAGCAATCTTTAAACACTGGCTTCATTCTCAGAGATGTGAGTAAACCCCTCTCACATATAAATGTAATTGTTTGACCACATCAAACCAGTGCAGAAGTGAACAGAATGTCAGGGGTTTTTAAACCGTGCTGCAGTTCCTGTGATTGCTGCTGGATTTCGTCTGATGAGCCCACAACAAAGGAAATTTATAATTATATAATTGCATTTGAGCAACACCTTAATTCCCTGGGTAGTGCCGTGGCCCCATTCTGTCAGGTAGAGTTCGCACCCTGTGTTTGTGCATAAGGAAAGAGGATCTGGCAGTAAATGGGTTACTGTATGAAAGTAATACCATAATCTAGGATGATTTTAGATTCATTGATCTAAGTGCTATATTCCCTCGACTATTTCACTTGGTGGAGTGTGTGTGTGTCTGTTTGTGTGTGTCTGTGTGTGTGACGGTGTGTTTCATGGTTTTATATCTTGGTGGGGACCAACAATCCCCACAAGAGTAGGAATACCTGATAATTTGTAGACTCACTAATGTGAACCTTGTTTTATACAAACTTTAAAGCATGCAAGGTCTGTCTGGAAAGTAATGAGAATGAAATTGAAATGGTGGTTCAAGGTCAGATAGAGTGCGGTCTCAGATAAACAGCAGGACCTGTTTCAGTTGCATTCTAGCCTTCACAGTGCCCAGATGTTTGTTTTTGTGAAGCCCTGCTGAAGTGCCTCGTCACTGGAACATTGCAAGCGAGTTTGGACCAATGGTGTGCGAACAAATTCTGTGTGAAAATCTGTAAAAGTGCATCAGAAACTCTTGAAATGTTGAATAAAGAGAGCCAATCGCAGCATCATCGGGCGAAGGCGGGGTACACCATGGACACGTTGCCAGTCCATCCAGACCACCACACACTCACATTCTCACCTACAGGCAATTTAGAGTGACCGATCAACCTAACATGCATGTCTTTAGACTGTGGGAGGAAACCGGAGTACCCAGAGGAAACCCACGCAAGCATCGGGAGGACATGCAAACTCCACGCGGAACGGCCCGGACCGGGAATTGAACCTGGATCGTCTTGCTGTGAGGCGACAGTGCTAATCACTACACCACCGTGCCGCCATCAAAACACCAACTGATTGAAAATCTTTAAGAGGAAGAGTGAGCCCCTGTCCACATGACAATAGAATATTTTAAAACGGAGATTTTTCCTTTGCGGTTTCAAAAATTTTCTGATCCACACAACAACATCCTAGAATTTATCTGCGTCCACATGGATTCGCAGAAACAAGTGACAGCCCTGTAATATATATTCCAGACCAGTAGCTGGCGGTGTAAATCAAATATACAAACACCACAGCAGAACACTGCACCACCCAAACCACAAACAACCGACTTCAGCCTGTATAGTGATGGCACCCACATCACAGAGTAAGAGATATGGTTTTCTTATTTAGTGCATGTTTCAAAAAGGACAGACACTCTTGTAAACAAGGTTTTGCACAAGCCACTGTAGGCAACAGCAAAGTGAGCAGTGTTGCACTATTTTAATTATTGGGCTGTTTGCACAAACATTTACATAATAGATTCATTGCAAGGCATATTTTATTGGATCTTATCCTAATAGCATCTGGCTTATAAATAACCTGAATTATTCCAAATGGTATTCTATATTGTTGAATAGCAGTAAAACAAGTAACCCTTAATTAAAAACATGAACTCATTCTTTCTCTCTGTCTCTCTCTCTCTCTCTCTCTCTCTCTCTCTCTGTGTGTCTCTCACATGCACACACACACACACACATACATACACACACACAAAATGCATCCTTCATGTCTTAATGGTGAACTTTAACAAAAAAAATTGCCTTTCAGTGTAGGTCCTTTTTTAGTCTAGTGTTTACCTGCACTGTACAGATAAAGAATTGAGCGCACATTTCCAAGATTTAATCTGTTTTGATGCGCTTCCAGGTTTTGACCAGCTGAGCTGAAAGTGCACTCACTGGATGCACTTGTTGATGCAGCTTTTTTTCACTTTTTGACTCAACCCGTCCAAACCCGTGATATTTTGTAGCAAGCTTATGGTACAACCCACGCATCAGTACTATGTACAAAGGCTTTCTCCTCCAGCACGGTGTGCACAAACATGTAAATAACTATGTGCAGGATGGATCATGTCATCATTGCTTTCAAAATGTTTCGTTTCTCATGTCCACAAAGCAACATATTGCGGTTTCAGATTTTTCCATTCTGGAACCTGGTTTCAAAAGTTTGCGTTTTCAGTCTCCAAAAATGCCAAAGCACAAAAAAAAAACTAGATTTTTGCAAAAAATTCTATTTTCACCATTTTTGTGTGTATATGTGCAGAAGTACACATTAACTTGCACACCATATTTGCAGAAGCTGTAGCTACATTAATGATTGTGTAATAAATTAATTCCTTAAACATGCTGTGGTTGCAAAAGTGTGGTCAAACTTCAGATCTTGTCTTATATGGGTATGAAACATACTGTGATGATACATGGGACTTTTTGTAGCCTATTCTAGTTTTTTTTCTTTCTTTCTCCTAAAGACATTTGTGTAATCCACTGAATGCAGGAAGGACACACTCATTCTAAACTGCCTGCCGGGGACACTTCCTGTCTCACTTCCTTTCCGGAGAAATGACCTTAGTGGCAAAGACAACAATATATGCCTGCTGTTCTGTTTAATTTCATGTCCAACTTGTTGAAAAACTAGTGAACCACAATACAATAATACTGTTAATACAATAATAATGAAAAGAAATTTTATTATTATTGTATTGTATTGTATTATTATTATTCTTACAGTTATTAAACTGGGGCTTTAAGGTACTAATGCTAGTCACCGAGGTCACTCTAAAGGGTTTTACCTCCAGAGGAACATAATTGTAGATGAACTTCAAGGCATGAAGCTGGACCTTTGTCGTATCCTCGAAAATACGTTCATATTGTTTGAAGAAAAATGTGTGGATGTATGCATGGAAGTTTTTTGACTGCAATAGTTGTTCAGTGATGCATATGTCTAGAAACAAACGGTGTGCATTTCTTATATTTTTATGGTCTTTATTTTTTTTTATACATTTCCATGGGTGCATGCATGTACAAACCCCATTTCCAGAGAAGTTGGGACACTTTCTAAAAATGCAATAAAAAACTAAAAACTGTAATTTATTAACTGATAAAAGTAGAAAATATTTTGTAAATATAAGACTATAGAATTTGAAACTGCTGCTGAACCTGTGACCATCGAGCCCTCAGGCAGTATTGTTAAAGAAATCATAATGCTACCATGATAGACATAGACTGTGTGGCTTGACTGGCCTGCCTGCACTCCAGCTCTGTCTCCTATTGAAAATTTATAGAGCATTATGATGAGGGGAATCAGAGAACAGTGACCACAGACTGTTGAGCAGCTCAAATCTTGTATACAGCATGAATGGGCAAAAATTCAACTTGCAAAACTGCAACAATTAGTATCTTCAATTCCCAAATGGTTAAAAAGTATAATTAAAATAAAAGGTGATGTGATTACCAGGGATGCCTCTGTCCCAACTTTTTTTTTGCTCTTGCATGAATCAATTTCTAAATTTGTTTATATTTACCAAATAGAATTAAGTTTGTCATTGAAAACCCTGAAAACCTTTTCTTTGTCCTTTTGTCTGTTAAATAAAGCTTCAGTTGAATTACAGATCTCAGATTTCAGTTTTGGTGCATTTTTAGAAAGTGTCCCAACTTTTCTGGAAATGGAGTTTGTACATAAGTGTATTGTTGTGTGTTACTCTGTGCGTGTGGCCACTTACAAGAGAGCATGTGCCTGTAATTATAAATCACATTGGGGACTTACGATGCCCTCTGGGTGCTGGTTCAGTCAGGCAGAATCTGCCTTCTCTTAACCTTAATTCACCAGGATGTAGCATGTCAGAGGGATAGAGACTGATGGAATCTGTCAACTAATTTCAAAACATGAAGGGCTTTTTTCCCCTGATGTCTTCCGCACATGGGGTCAGGCGTATATTCACTCAAGCTGTAGGAGTAAACTGGATGTACTGCTATGCGTGGATGTACTGTTTGTATGGTTTTCTGGGTTTGTCATGAGCATTAACCCATTCTAGAAGCTCACATCAATTGCATTTAACAAGAAATGTTGTCATAAAACAGCCTTACGGAAATCTGGATGTAGATTTGCTCATGCGTACAGGATAAAAGCTTTTCTAAACATTTCTTTTTTAAGTTGTCCATCTCACAGTATAGATGAATACATGAAATGATCCATTCATATTCAGTCATCTTTATTTTAACTCTCTATCTAAAACATGGTTCAGATTATTGTGGCCTGTAGTTGCATTGCATCGTGCAAGTGTTTGTACAGTAATAATCCTCATTATACCAAAATAAACACAACTATGTTGTTTGTTTGCTGTTCCTTTCTTTTTCTCATGTGATGTTTTGAAGTGAAATGGGTTGTAATTACAGACCCATCATTTTGCTTTGGCAATGTTGGACGTTTTGGGGTTTCCACTGGTTGCCTTTACAGAGCACAAGCACGCTGTAGGCAGCGTGAATTGTTCAGAATGTTGTGTACGCTACACTCACATCGCATCCACTGTGAATTCTAGGTAATGTGTTAGTTAGGTCAAACGGGAATCATGATTAAATTATGGCTTATGTAACTTGGTTGTCCACCGAGGCAGGTGCTTCAAATGGTTTTGAATTTCCTAAACAGATTTGAAGATATAACAGTTAAGAGTTTTAGATGACTATATGCAACAAGACAAGGTATTCAACAAGTCTTGACCTATTAAACAAGTCTAGCAATTGCTGTCCTGAAACTTAAACATAGACAGGGGCTTCAAATTAGCTATTGCTAGAAGTGCTACGTACAGTACATCACATCTATTGTATTCTATGTAACAAAATGTAATTGTATCGCC
This sequence comes from Scorpiodoras heckelii, assembly GCA_028566435.1. NCBI lineage: Eukaryota > Metazoa > Chordata > Actinopteri > Siluriformes > Doradidae > Scorpiodoras > Scorpiodoras heckelii. Next base: position 10,238,431 of record JAOVVH010000035.1, on the reverse strand, counting down.
CCGTTAAACAGACAAACAAGCAAACAAACATTTAATGAAGTGGCAAAAGCGTTATGTGATGCACACAGGTTTGCTCTGGGACCAAAATGTCAGAAAGAAGCAAAAAGCTGGAATGAATAAATTCTGATAAAATTTTGCACAAATACTTTGTACATTTTACAAAATGTTTCCTGCAACCATATTCTGACTTGCTAATAAACAGCATGCTTATTGTCTCTTTATCCATCTCCCCAAAACAGTCCCTTGAGGCTCAGATATACCCGCAAACCTCTGACAGTTGATTACATTCATTGGGTTCGAGTCAGGGATTCGTTAACATGGGGTGAGGTGCTTGCAAGAGCGTGTGCACGTGCGCGCGTGTGTGGTCTGCTGCTTCTACTGGCTCTGCAGCGATGGAGAGAGCAAGCGAGAGATAAAAGAGGAAAAAGAGCGAAAGAAAGCAGGACTTTCACTTCCCCAATTTGGCATCTGCATCTGTCCATTACTGGCAGCTAACCAAGCCCAAGCACTCGGCTGCCTCTCCAACCGCAATAAAGTCACTCGGAAATAAAGAGACGTTTCACCAAATCCAGCAATAAACCAACTGTCAGTCACCGGCATGCTTATTAACAAAATGAAAAAGCCAAATCTAACAGTAATTAAATCCATATTCCATAAAATGAAAGCATGTCCAAATATATCAGCATCACTGCTGCATCTCATAAAAAATATTCTCTTCCTTACATTATTGTCTCCAAGATGTACAACAGGGTGCTGTTACAACCTTTAAAAAATGATAAAAAAAAGAATGACTTAGAATCTAGTGCTGATTTAATATTATTTTCATTATTGCACTGTAGCTGCTCATGTCTCATCTCCTGGGTTTAACTGCTCTTCCTGTAGTTTACTCTCTGATTTAAGATTTCATTTAATGAATATATTACAAAAACTTAATAAATAAATTAATAACACTGTACACTTCAGCCAGCACGAGCAATTATATATTTGAATCTTATCTGCTGTCTAAAGATTTATGAAATCCAGCTTTGGTGCTTTAGAAGCAAGACAGTTACATAATCTCAGAACGTAAAATGACCAAGCTATTTGCAAAAGCTTTGATTTCATATTAAAAGCAATGAAGATGAACTGATTTGATGTTTAATAACTTTTTAACTTTTCAAGGGGAGATTTGTTTGGATTGGCATGAATTTTCCAACCCAGTTATGGATCACATAGTATTTTTTAATATACTGTGCTGAATATTGTTGGTTTTAAATCTGGTCAGAAATTGCAGTTTAAATTCATACTCAATCATAGATCCATTATGTCCTTTTGTATTTTTGTGCACAAAAGGTGAATGTGAAAGAGTCAATATTCACTGAAGTACCAGAAAAATTTAAAATACTTGGTAGGTCCCTCGTGGGATCTTGGAGGGAACATTGCAGAGTCCTCATGCTGATGTTTGTTGAGGCCCCAGCATTGATTTCTGATGTAACTTAAGGCAGTGTTGCACGCATATCACGTGAAACGATTCTCACTAGCCGACGCTGGTCATGTTCACCCAGAATCTTTTTATGGCCACACTGCTGTCGTAAGTTTGAGGATTTGCTGGAATTCTTGTAGTCATGGTACACCCTTGAAATGCTCATACGTGAAAATCCAAACTTTACTTCTACCTCTGAAATGCTATGACCCATCTCAAGAGCTCCAACTATTAAAATCATGATAATTTGCCATTCTCACAGTGGAAACAGCTCTAGAAAGTTCCACAGATGTGTTATATATGCACTGGCGGACGCATACAAAGACATGCATTGGTTTGTTGCTATGTATTTTGCATAGGCTCCAGTACCAGTTTTTCTGGTACTTCAGTGTCTACGTTGGGAGGTTTTTTCCTAGTTTCTAAGCTACACTATGTGAAAAGCTAAAAGCTACTGAAAAGCGTGTGCTAACATGCTGCTGTTGAGTAGTCTGTTAGCTATAGCACAGCCAACCAGTTTAGTCTAGTTTTCTCATCAAAAACAGGCGCATAAACATTCATGCAGTAACGGTTTAAGGTTTATAGCTGTACTTACTAATACAAGTGACTACTGTAATGCTGCACATTATTAATGCACGCTGCGCCCCAGGATTTAATTCATTTAGCCTTGAGGACTTTTTTTTATCTTGCCTTTGTCATCAAAATGCACCACTGTACCAGCTGTCAGTCAGCTTTCATCTTTCTCTAGCCTGTACCACCTGTAACCACAGTAACAACCTCAGAGAATGACTAAAATGTCTTCTTTACTGTGATCTGTTCAAGATGCAGGAAACTCCTCAGTCTTGGTTACATGTTTAAGGAATAAAACTTGACAGGGCATGCTGTTATAAGCAAATAATCACCAGTGGTGTGGTGTGGTGCATTGGACCCCAAATTTAATTTTGCCACTAAATTGCTTTTGCTAAACTAATGAAAAAATAAAAGGTTTTATTATTTTTATACCATAGCAATTTGCCATACTTTTTATTATTGAAGAGCAAGACATTGGACTTTTTAGTTGGTTATAGTATATCACTATATCATTATATAATCACTATAGTATATCACTTCCCCACTGTCATCTCTTATTTTGTTCTTCATCTTGTATTTATTAAGAAAGAAAAAAAAAATGCAGCTTACCATGTTTGTCTGTCCAGAAGACTTTGCCCTGTTGTAAACCCTGAAGAAACAACTTTATCTCTGACTGTTACAAAGAATCCTTCCTTTAAATCAATTTTCTATTAGACTTAGATTATGTAAGCATCCATCTTACAAGTCACAGATCATTAGATGTTAATATAGAATACAATAGAACATAACATATTAGAACAATTGAGGTAATTTAGTCCTATAACTTGTCTTACAGCTACTGTCAGAGCTGTTGTTATAGAAATGTAACATCTTCCAACTAATCAGATTACAGGATTCAACAGCACTATGGTATTATTATGTTATTCTCATTATACTGTTAAGGAAAGTCTTACTGACTAAAAAGTATCTAACACTGTATTGATACATATTAAGTTCAAGGCTCTTAACAAGAGCAATGTTAATAATGTTAAAACCAAACATCGGTGCTATGATGTAGCTCTGTAAATGGGAATAAAATGTGAATAGTCATAAAAGGAGTGATCATGAAGCATACACTGAAGTACCAGAAAAACTGGTACTGGAGCCTATGCAAAATACATATCAACACCACCTCTGCATGTCATTGGTTGCATCTGCCAGTGCATGGACATCTGTGGAAGCTTATAGAGTTCTTTCTGCTGTGTTATCAGGATTTTGTGATTTTGAAAACGGTTTAATATTTGGAGCTCTTGAGATGGGTCATAGCATTTTGGAGGCAGAAGCAAAGTTTGGATTTTCATGTGTGAGCATTTCAAGGGAATACCGTGACTACGAGAATTCTGGCAAAACCTTGAACTTATGACAGCAGTGTGGCCGTAAAAAGACCATAAACGACCGTAAACATGCCCATAGGTTAGGGTGTAATGCAGTGCCACTGTCTATATCTGTTTACACTCCAAATGTGTGCATTTAAACCTGAAGTAGGTGTGGCCTGAGCCAGAAAATAGATGTCTCTAGAGGTCTCTGAATTCTGGCTCTAATAGTTCCTCAACCTCAGCTACATCACTCGAGTTCATAACTGGTCTCAACTAGAGATATGAGAGATAAACAAATATAAAAAAACTAGTAGTCTAATTTAAACCACCAGAGCCCTGACCAGGCAGTTACTAAGGATGAATGAACAAACCGTATAAATAAATCACAGGGTCACAATAATGATTCTTAATTCGGTCCTTTCAACTTCATATTTGAGTGCTCGCTAATGCCCATGAGCTTCATATATGCCCGGTCACTTGTATGAAAGTAAACATTTTCCACTTGCTTAACTTTTTTTATTGCCTCCCTAGATACTCTGTGAAGCTTTGTGAGACGTTTGCTAAAAGAAAAAAATCTTTATTTTTATCTATTTGTATGTATTATGAATAAAGCCTGAAGGCACAGTGAGAGCGAACTAACCAAGAAGTGTAGATGTGGTATGTTTCAGTGGTTGCGTGTTGTGATGAAGAGGTTGATTATGTATTACTGTGCAAAACCAGCTTACAAGGCATTATGTGGATAATCTGCATAAACTGCAATGAGAAAAGTTTGTCTGTCATCAACTTGTCTCATGTAGTCTACTGGCCCTAATGTGTGCAAGATGTTTGGGGTGGGGTTGTGTGTGTTCAGCCAGTGGTCACAGTAAGGACGGCTTTGTGTTCCAGGGTTGTGTGAAAATTTACGTTCCGGTCCAGCTGCTTGTTCCTGAGCAAAAGCCAGCGCTTGACTGTTTTCTCGTCTTCCAAAACTGAAATGTGACTTTGGGCATGGCAGCTCAGCTTGTTTACAAACCATCGAAAACGGGTATGCCGCACTTCCTGGAGCAAACTGAACTGAATAGAACGCAGCTCTTTCCCTCAGAAAGAGCTCAGTGGGATGTGAGCGGTGCTGCTTGTTAAACAAAGCCTGACCGCAGTGAAAAATGTCGGCCCATCTGCAACAGATGCTTGTTTATATTGTCTCTTTTTTTGCATGGTTCTGCTGATTTTGTTAGAAATAACCACTGTGTTCATTTGAGACTCTTTGCTGTGGTGAAGGAGGCAAGGTGATTGAGACAAGACTAACAAACAATGAGAAAGAAAGCAAACTAACAAGAAAGCAAATAACGGGAACTGAAATTTAGGCAGGCACAGCAACAGAAGAGAGGATATAGACTGGGACTAAGCTGAAAGAAACAAAAATTCCCTTTGTCATCTCAGTGTGTTTATAAGCCACCTTTTTTTTTTTTGCATAGCACAAGCAAAAACGACTGAATGAGAGACCCTATTTTATTTTCTTGCTCACGCTATCAAGGTATATGCTGGCACCAGATCTTATTTTGTACCTGAACTATCCCTTGATTCATTTTCACGATCTCAAAAATCAAAAGTTGAATATAGGAGACAGAAATATAGGAGAGCGCAAAAAGAAAAAGAAATTGTTCTGAACATTTCTGCCACTGAGGCCATTAATGAGCATTGCTCATGCTGTCATGGCAACCATTAGCACAGTAATGTCACTAATGGCATCAGAGACAGGGCATGAGAACAATGTGAAAATTATTGTCAGATTCAATTATGATCCTTCTTCTGAGATCTCACCAGGGCCTGCGCGAAGGCGTCATTGATTATCTGTCAAATTAAAGATGGAGAGAAGAAGTGTAAAACTATTCTTCGAGGCTGAACAAAAAGCACGGCAGCATACTGTGCCTTCCTGTGTTATGGCAATTTAATCAGACACAAATAAGAAGCTTGAATTACTGCATAGCTGTGAACTGTGTTTGGAATGTTTACACAAAGTTGGCACCGAACAACAAATGGTAACTACGCATATGGTTAACAAAAATGGAAAACATGCTACAGTGACCATGGCTGAATGGGAAACATATGTTAGTCAGGGCACAGGTGGCTGAAGTGACATCAAGTGGAATCATTATGGCTTTATAGCAGTGGGCGGTGGCATGGGGGCTGGCACAGTTTGACTGGTCAACATGTTTGGACACAGTGGAATGTGGACAGTTGTGGGTGATGCCACATCAGAGCGATGTCTGGGGTGCGACATAGCTGTGGCACTCATGGGCAGTCGTGTTGCATGGCCTAATTTCCTTCAAACCCCCAGGACTCCATTGTCTGCACAATTTCTGCTCACATCCTTGAGAGCAACTTTCATTGTTCCCATTCATGAGCGCACGCCATAAACAAAGGGGGTCATGAAACTGAAAACTGTCAAATTTCTAAATGAATAGTAAATGCAAAAGGAAGGACTTTGCTGATTCACAACCTTGTTTAGGAAATGACTTTACTGTACTGTGTGATATTCATCATTAGAAAAGTCTCATTGTAGCAGACAGTGAAGAGACTGTTAGCTTTAATTGCCGTTGATGTGTTCAGTAGGGCATATCTATATCTATATCTATCTATCTATCTATCTATCTATCTATCTATCTATCTATCTATCTATCTATCTATCTATATATACATACTGCAGTGACACTGATGTGGTGGTGGTGTGTTAGTGTGTGTTGTACTGGTGTGAGTGGATCTCTGGAAACTGGAGTTTTTAAACACCTCAGTGTTACTGCTGGACTGAAAATAGTCCACTAACCAAAAATGTCCAGTCACCATCATCCTGTAGGCAGCATCGTGTGAGCACTGATGAAGGATTAGAGGATGACTAACACAAATTGTTCAACAACAAATGAGCTACTGTCTCTGACTTTACATCTACGGGGTGGAGCAATATGATGGATGTGTCTCATAGAGTGTACAGAAAGAGAATACAGTGTTTAAAAACTTCAGCAGCACTTTTGTGTCTCATTCACTCACACCAGTACAACACACACTAACACACCATCACCACGCCAGTGTCACTGCAGTGCTGGGAATGATCTACCACCCAAACAGTACCTGATCTGTGCTGGTCCTGTGGGGGTCCTGACCATTAGTGAACAGAATAAAGGGGATTAAGAAAGTATGTAGAGAAACAGATGGACTGGTTTTAGACCACAATAATTTATTAGTATGGTGTAGGGCCTCCTTTTGCGGCCAATACAGCATCAATTCGTCTTG
>JAOVVH010000035.1:10217726-10231680 GCA_028566435.1 Scorpiodoras heckelii | reverse complement strand
CACTCACGCACACATTCACACCTATGGGCAATTTAGAGTGACCGATCAACCTAACATGCATGTCTTTGGACTGTGGGGAGGAAACCGGAGTACCCGGAGGAAACCCACACAAGCATGGGGAGAACATGCAAACTCCTCACAGAACGGCCCAGACCGGGAATCGAACCCGGATTGTCTTGCTGTGAGGCGACAGTGCTAACCACTACACCACCGTGCCGCCCTGGTGATTAATTTGCAATGTGCAAATGTAAGAAATAAATCTTTTCCCCTTATTTGTGAAGTATTTTTTTAATAAATATTCAGTTTATGTTAATGAAGTGTTGAATGTTATTGAAAAAGATGCCTATTTGAGAATCATCATCATCATCATCATCTTCTTCTTCTACTTCTGTGGAAAAACAGTAACAGGTTAAGTATGCAAGATTTGCCTACATACACTACACTTTGCTAAAAGCACTTAAACATGCAACATTCCCACACTATTCTGATGAATGAATGAATGAATGAATTCATGTATGAATGAATCAATGGATGAATGAATGAAGGAACGAATGAAGGAATGAATGAATGACAGGAACACTATAGTAATACTGTCTGTGCTTTTGCATCGTGATGCGTCCCAGATAAGATCTTTGTCTTTAGCATACTATTGACCAAACTGACTAAACTGTTGTCATAAATCTCTGGAGGAAAACACATTGTTAATTAAGGATTTATCAGAAGGGGTTTTTAAGATGTTAATGCAACTGATGTCAGATGTTAGATTACATAAGTAGTTTTTGGGCACTTTTTTGGGGAATGGCTCAATACCATTTTGCCAAAATTTAGGCTTTTTATGTCAAGATGACCTCTAGCTTATTACCATTGATTTGTGTGTGATACCTACTGAATAATGTTCAAGGCAAATATCTAGCACTTCATTAGCCAATATCCTGTGATATAAAGGCTCAGACTTCACAAAAACTTCATACCCTGCAGCTCTGCCGTGCCATATTCATGCCAAATTTTGTGAAATTTCATCCTTGTGGGTGATGTAACAGACACAGTTCAATATCCAAAGAACTGCTTAAGCTACAATTTTGAAATTTCACACCCTGCACCACTCCCCCGTTCTTTGTTTACACAGTAAATTTCATGAAATTGCATTTATAGGTGGCACTGCAACTGATACATCTCACGAAATGCTTAAGCAACAATTTTTAAAATTTGGTATGCTTGTTTCAGTTCACTCTTTTATTTTATTGCCTCCGTTTGGCCTGTGATTTATTTTTATGACTTCACTGAAATCCAGTTAATTCAATCAAATAATGTTTGTTAGAATGAGTTGATTGTGTTGGCATTTCAAACCAGATCTTATCCATGGATGCTGCCTATGCTGGACACCCATTCATTCACTGACCAGACCAGTTTGTTTTCTCAGGTCAAGTTTCAGTCAATTTATATCCATCATCCTCCAAGTCCAGAGCACAATAGAGCGCAGTGTAACCCTATAATTGTATAAGGTTAAGACTTATGAGACTGAAGATGGGTAAATATCCATTTTAATCCCATGTCAGGGCATGTCCACTATACTCCAACTCTGGGACTGGAGCCAGAGACTGGCCGTCTGCCACCGCCACCACAAACAACAAGCCAGGAAGTTCAGGATGAACCCATGCTGGGGTGCGGTGTATCTTCTTTTGTCTTTTCCATCTGTGAATGTAGCTGATTCAAAGCCTAAAGTTCAAGACTTCATTGGTGGGTGAGTGCAAGTCTGTGGTTAAGAAGGCTTCACGAACTAAAATGGATGCAATAATGAGGACAATAGATGTAGGCTTGTGTGTCTGCGGTTGGTGTTTATAGGGATGGGAATGATAAGCTGCTCATTACACAAGGCGATTTTCTTCTCTAGTCATACAGGACAATGTAGTGAGTCAGGTGAATAATTGCATATATTCAAACACAGACACTATCAGGGTGAAAACTGCAGCACAATATTCTTCCCCAGAGCTCAGAGCACGAAGCATTTCAGGGCAGTAGGAAACATAACGTGGGTTCTTGCACATGTCAGAACACTGTGTTATGTGAAAGGGCTGGACGTTCAAATGGTGCATATCAAATGACTCCAGACAAGCGTCCACCGCACACTACATGCAGCTCCTTTGCACGAAACCATTTCATTTGAAGTGTGCGCTTGCAAATTACCGTGATGCCAAAACCAAAATTATATGAACTGCAACAAATCCATGACTTTTGTGCGGGTGGTAAATTCCTTTAATTCTTGTGGAAACAATTGTAGGTTGAGTTTTTATAAAAAGAACTAGTAGTGGTCAAGCACAACTGTGCTTTGTAATCGGTTGTGTAGAGTTTAAGGTGATTTATGTCTAATGGCCACAATAAATGTTCCAACATTGTCTTAACTCCTAATTGTTTTCCCTCACTGTTTGAACCCTGATTCAAATGTTATCTTTGTTGTTCTATCTTTGATATAATCACATTAGTGCCTGCTTTTACTATACAGCCATAAGCGCAACTATTACAAGTGTTCAGACCTCATTTAACTCAGAAATCAAACAGAATTCAGTATGACCATATGCACTGATGACACACATTTAACATGTTGCCACTCAGGTTGAGTGACTCCGGTGACTCATTTGCCATAAGTCAGGCAAACATTATTATAGATAAAAAAAAAGAGGATCTGTTATAATCTATGCTATGTTATTATCCCATTATGTAATCCAAGCCAGGCCTGCAGCCATAGGAAACTTTTAGACCTTGACTGTTTGCTCACTGCCTATTTATAACCTTCCCCTTTTGAATGACAGGGTGTCCTGAGCAGACGGCACATTCAGTGAATGCTGGCTTGGCCAAAGAAGGCCATTTCTTTAGCTTTAATGCTCTTTGCAGAGGCAGAACAGCGAAGCTTTGGTCATTTTATGTTAAGCGTTCCCAGAAACATGGCTGATTGTCAGCACTGCCCATTCAGACCACTCTCCTACTCTACTTAAAGGGATGAAGGCATAGTTCTTAATCACCTAAAATATAGGACTATGATAAATTCCACAGTCCATCCCAACAGCCACACAAGGCCCAAAGGAAAATTAGTGTGAAGTGGTCCAAGGAATATGGGTTCTCTAAGCCTGTTGTTAGCAAGGTATTTTAGGCTGTGTTTTATGTGCTAGCAGAATTTCCTGGTGTACTGTACTGGTCCGTCTTTTTGCTGGGTAAGTCAAACCTGATTTACCAAAACAGAAAGACAGCAATCAAAGCAAAATATATAGTGAGGTGTAATAAAATGCACATAGGCACCAATATTAGGTATTGCTTGTAACACAGTTTTGGGGGCTGCTGTTTTGAAGTCAGTTTTGGAGTATAGAGCGATTTCTAAGCACATTTTCTTTGCATACTTAATTATTGAATCTAATGTGCAGTGGCAAAGCAGAAATGTACTAGAAGGATAAGGGAGGCTTTATGTATATTTTCTTTTATCACACAGTGTCATATGTAGCCTGGTAAGGTAGCACTGGTTGTTTGTACAATTACTGACTAACTTTAAGGATTTTTTTTTTTTTACCTTACAGTTCTCGTTGTTGGGTCCAAATTTGCACTGATTCACAAATAAGATTGAATCACAAATGATGTGATGAATGACTGAATATTAAGCTGCATGGGCTGCACTTTAAAGAAAGTGAATATGATTAAGGAAAAACACTTTTCAGAACTGTTTAGAGCAGAGATGGGACCACATTGTTTAAAGTCTCACAATAAATAATCAAATCACTTGCCATCAATACTATAAACATTTCTAAAAGCTTTTTCAAATAAGTATCATTCACTGACCTACTCTATAGTTGTTCATATACTCTATAGTATATACTATAAATTCAATAGACATTGCAGGGGTTTTTTGGAGTTGATACTTCGTAGTGTTGTAACTTTAGAAAAATTTGTTGGAAATTTAGATTATTATGAATACTCACTTGGGTATCACGTTAACAGTGGTTTCACTGGCTTAAAATGAACCCACGCTTTAATGCACTGGTCATCAGAATTAACATGGGGTCAACATCTCAAAGAGGAAGTACTGCTTGAGCTTAACTTTTCAGTCTTTACTTTTACTCAAGTCAAATTAAAAGGTAATCTCCATTAAAACTACTATTATTACAGATAGATTTTTTTAAAATCACTGTGCAACACATTTTATACAAAATGTAGAAAGACTGAGATGGTTTTCTCATTTTAACCCACTAATGATGATCTTCCCCTTTTCAATACTTCCTCACTTATATTCTCAAGCTTTGCTGTTTTTCCCCCAAAACTCTGCATAAAAGCACTCATCTTTTTTCAGTCTAATAGCTAACGATAGCATTATTAGCTGTTCACATCAGTTTTTTTTTTCTTTTGTTGACTGCGCAGTCCTACTGTAATGATGTCACCTTCAAACACACACACACACATATCTCCAGTAAGACAGAGTCCATTTCGCTTATATGTACTTATATTTATTTCAGCCCATCTGTACAGTCGGTGTTCCAGTTGCTTAATGCAAATGGAAAATGTGTTGGAGGATGGGTTGGAGCCAGAGAAAACTCTTTCAGATCCACCCCCCCTTCGCCAACATATGAAACCGTTTCCGGCTTTAATGAATAGGTAAAAGAGTGCAAATATATTAAAGTAATTGTATGTTTGAACTGTGTGCTAGTGTTTCCGAATGTAAGCCCATTGCTATACCACACTTACAAGTGTACACTGGTCAAAAATTTCAGAGACATAACAATGGGCTCATAATAAATAAACGTTCTCAAGCTCATGAGGCGTTTGTACACCTACGGCCCCGTCCTTGTTCCACCCTGCAGCCGAGCATACAGTAAACTCATTCACTCCATCCGCTACCATTCTCAGACCACCAACATTGACTGCAGACATCCCTGCATGCTGTGCTCTGTTCTCTGCCAATGGAGGAAACCATTGTGCCAGTCCCAGGAAACTCTGCTCCACAAAACTAGAAGGAAAAAAATTCCCAGTGCTCCCAAAGTAAAATGTAGCACTACTGCTGTAAACTTTGACGTCTGATGACTGTGCTGAGGCTCAGGTTGAGGCAATTATAGTCATTTTTACCTGTTGCAGTTCAGTGTGATTTGTTAGGCCAATGTTCGCCTTGGTAATGACTTTTTGGAAGAAAAGTACTACTCCATTAGCCCTCACTTTAATACTAAATAAATGTCCATTTTCAGGGTGTTTTAGCCGTCTGCATTTTTTTCTCGGTGCTCTTTGCAGGAAATGAAATTGCTAATTTATAAGTGGAAGGAAAATGAGAATGTTCTTTGCGTACGTACCATTCTGGCAAAGCAGTCCATATACCAAGGGGTAATCACAATAATTGTCTAGTGACAGAGCATGCTGATTATATGATTTTGTATGCATGTAATTGGCATTATTGTTATTTTTAGCTGGAAGTTAATTGCTAATGTAGATCCCGTAATTGGATAAGCATATTGCAACTTTGCAAATCTATTAGCTCCTAATAATTGCTGCAAAGTGGGAACAGTAAGAGTGGGTGGAAGGTGCTTATCTGTCTCTATGGTGCACGAGTCGAAAAAGAAACAGGGAACAAAACAAAGCAAAAAGAAAAAGAAAAACAGCTTATTAATGAACAAATGCTGGAATTTAATTGGAAGTGAGTTTGACAAGTGAGATGTTAGCAAATACTACTTGGGAATGCTTTTATCCCTTAATGGCAAGTTATCTGTGGCTAGATGAAGTAATCAAATTCTTGAGGATGCTAAACACACAGACACTACATGTATCTTTTTAAACCATTTGTCAGAGATACATTCCATTACAGTATTGTGGAAAACCAATATCGAACCCTCTCCACTAAGTAATAAAAAGGAAATCAGTTGTATTATTTGTAATTCATATCCATGACAATAGAATTATATAGAGGTGTCTGAATACCTGGGGTTCCTGGGAGGTGTCTGAAAGATAAGATTTAGGAAGGAACCCTGCACTGTATCATTAGACAGGGGGAACTGTTGTTATCAGATGGAGGTGTCGGGGGAGCGGTCTCTCTGTCGCACATGGGACAGATCCAAGTCACAGTGCTGATATGAACGGCCCATTAAGAGCCTTTTATCATGCTAGCATGAGGCTAATTGACAGGGTTTGATAGCAGCCAGTGATTCCCCTCTGTACCTGCTGCCTTGGGAAATTTGTCTTTATCAGTCATCAGATCCTTGACTAACAGCCTGTAAGGACTGGAGAGAAGAGAGTGGATTAGACTTGGACAGCGTATCTCCACACCCCCCCACCTGCCCCATGTCTCCACATATCTTTGGCTCAATTGGGGGTATGTGGGGAGGTTCGATTAGATCAAGTATATGGGTTTGAGTGACGCGAGAGAGAAAAATCAACAGAGAGAGAGTGTGAGAAGGAAAGCATGAGAGTGGATGAGAAAAGATACTCTACATTGGATGATAATCAGTCATCTATCAAGGCTTCTATCATGCTTAATTCAGTAGTAAAAGTATAAGACAAAAGGACAACACAAGCCAAAGCTATCCAGTCATGTCCCGAAGTCAATCAGTGAGCTGTCATGCTGTGTGCCATTAGTAAAGTCAGGACAATTCAGGGATTTGTCCTAATGGGCCTAGTGCCCTTGATGTGTACTGAAGGTGTGTTGTGCAATTGCCATGTATAGAATCGGCACTTGACTCCAGGAGTGGAGGATTGCTCCAGCTGGATAGGATTCGTGCCAACAAGGCTGCAAAGTGGAGGAAACAATTCAGAATTACGATGTGGACTGAGACGACTGCTATCATATGTGTGTGCATGTTACATTTCAGCGACTGTATTTTTGTAGCAAAGTAAGTAGTTTGCCTGTCTAGAGGCTAGTGGATTGTATCGGCAAAAATAACAGCGTTTCTGTATTAAAAAGGCAAAATTGGCTCTGCCTCATGAGAGGTGCCTGACCTCACTGCCCACACTGACAATCTATTTAGTCCAACTCTCAAAGTCAATTCAGTTTCTAGAGCAGGATGTTGAATTTGTGCAGTAGTGTGGGTCTACAGGAGTGTGGGACGACATGAACAGTAATGGTAGGAACTTTCTGCAAGAACACAGTGTCATTGCGTGCCTAATGATGTGTGTCTTTAAACAGTAGAGCCAAAACGTAGACATGGTGAGCAGGATTGAACACACACACACACACACACACACACACACACACACACACACACACACACACACACACACACACACACACACACAATGTAGTGATGTAGCAACAAAGTACAATTACTTCATTACATCACTTAAGTCATGTACTTTAATATTAAAATATTTGTCTTTCACTTTTTAAAAGAAATGTCTGTACATCCTACCAACTACTTTTTAAAGCTCTATAGCTAAATTTACTTCCTGTATAATAATCCATTAATAGTCAGACTTTAAGCAATTTAAAATAATTGACATGTTATATGTAGGATGCAAATTCATTAAGTAAAGTTTGCCCAGCAGTTAATATTCACCATTCAGCGAAGAATGGCTATTAGAAACCGAAAATGTTCTGTAGATCTAAAAATATGGAGTGTAAAAACAATTGCAAATTTTGTCTATCAAGCTGTTCACTAAAAATATTTCTTGCCGGGGTGGACATTGTTTATGAAAACATAAAAACACAAACAGTGTAATTAAACACTGCTAGCGTGCTGAACTAACAAGCTGACAGAATTCATGCATCTCATATTAATATGGAAATGTTAACATTAAACACACCCTTTGCATGTGTGTAACTCTGGAAAGGATTGCATGTAATATGTACATATTTCCTTTCTTTCTTTCTTACTTTCTTTCTTTTCATTTTTCCTCTATTATTTTGCTAATTTAATCATTTGCCAATTCTAACCCACTACTTAGTTCTCTCCTATCATGTCCAAATTGATGAGGGGCAAAGACGAAGAACAGAACGTTCTTCATCCCAGACATATAAAGCTCGCCACTCTGCCACTCACACTAAGTCACACTGACGAGAATCTTGACATGTAAACGTACAAAGTTACTTATGAAATGACATATTTTCACAATCACAAAGTGACTTCCTGTAGGCTATGGCGTGTGTTTATTTTGCTACAACTTCATACATTTTGAGTTTGCCACTGAAAATGAAGCATAGCAGATTTGGCAAGAATCTGATTGGCTGACAACACACTGTAACCCATGTGTGGAAAAAGAGTTGAACTGGAATTTTATTGAGTGATGAGGTGTTAGTGCTTCCGGCATCAATCCCATAAACATTAAGTCATTGCAACTGTTTGTAATATTGGCAAATCTGAGGATTTGAACCACACACATTCACACACAGACGTACACAGTGGTGTAGTGACAGGACAGACGAGGCAGGCAACCACTTGGGCAACAAGTTGTGAAGGTGCCTCTTGAAGACTGAGACTAATCCATAAAAATTTCAAATTTCTAAGTGAAGAACTCCTCCAAAACATCTGATAGTTAATGTACAACACTAACAGCAAGAAGCACCTTAGAGGAGGCCACACCACACTAGTACGTTGGACTTGAAACTGCAAGTTTAATTTGGATTGTCAAAATGATCAGAACTTACCTGTCTGGAAGTCAGAACAAAAGAGAAACCATGAAGTAAAAAAAACTGTGGAAAATATTTGGCGTACACTGAATTACCAGAGAAACTGGTATGGGGGCCTATGCAAAATACATAGTAAGACCTCCTATGCATGTCACTGGTTGTGTCCACCAGTGTGTATATAAAGCAACAGACATCTATGGAAGCTTCTAGAGTTGTTTCGGCCATGAGGATGGCAAGTTATCACTATTTTGTGATTTTCAACGCAGTTTAATAGTTGGAGCTCATGAGATGGGTCATAGCATTTTGGAGGTAGAAGCAAAGTTTGGACTTTCACATTTGAACATTGCAAGGGTGTACGGTACTGTAACTACAAGAATTCTGGCAAAACCTCGCAGTTACGACAGCAGTGTGGCCGTAAAAAGAGTGGGTGAAGGTGAGCAGCGTCGGCTGGCGAGAATTGTTTCACGTGATAGGCATGTAACACTGCCTCAAGTAGGACTGTGCAACATTCCCTCCAAGATCCAATGGGGGATCTACCAAGCATTAACTATACCAGTTTTTCTGGTACTCCAGTAATGATCAAACATTTAATGATAACTGTAGGCTAAGCCATAAAGTAATGTAACACTAGCCCAGCATCATTTTGTCAAGCAAGCAATGATCTAGGAGTTGGCATGAGGCATGTAATGTAATTTTTTGGTTAGCTTTCTTTGTAAAATTAGTAATTTAGAAAACGGCCTCTATAATGAAGCTTTTTAAGAGAAAAAAAGCCAAGATTAAAATAAAATATTATATTGTAGTATGTGTTATAATGATGCTTTATCTAATTGGGAAGCTTGATCTAGCATTATGAGTAGCATGCAAAATACAATGCCAACAGCTCCATACAGTTATCCTAGAGCTGGCTCGTCATATTGATTCTTTTAAAAGGCATCTGAGTAACATAATGGCATTTTCCTCCCTGGACCTCTGCAGACCCTCTGGACACACATACAGGGTCAAGGGGTAAATATCATTGCTCAGATATGCCATGCTTGGATCTCTGGGCTTGTTAAATAAGCATGAGCAGATGAAACTAATACCCAAGTCTATGTCAGAAGTGAACAGCTGAGCTAAGGCACACATTCCATGGAAGAGATTTCTATTAATTAAATCATAATTGGGTTTTATATATTTATTTGCCTCTGACGTTTGGCGGAGGAGAAGAGTAAGATTAGTTCAAGATTTGCATGTAAAATGTAGGAGATTCATTAGGTTACCTTGGCAAAGATGAACTAATTTGACTGCCTGCAGGGCACACAGATGGCTCTGTGTGTTTGCTAATTTGCTTCTTATTCAAGGTCATTAGTTCTATTTGGTGAACTATCAAAAAGTTGATTTGGCCATGGTGAGATTCATGCGCCGAACATGCTGGAACAACGCCACCATTCAGGCCACAGGGGTCAACTGTTAACATCATTAATTGTCCACGTGAGGTCTGCTCAGTACTACTCTCTCTCCATGGAATTAAACTATGAATTTATTACCAACTGAACATCTTAATATAAAACATTTTATATCCTAATCAAGCATGCTAATTCATTATGTAGGCCTACTGTACAAGGATTTACAGGAACAGTGCGAATTCTATGAAAATATTGCACATATACACAGGGCAGGATGTTAGATAAAATGTCTTGGACAGTACATTACTACACAGAACAGCAGAATCAACATGGCCATGTCTGGGAGCTGTGAATAGCATTCACTGATTTTCTCCTACATTAATTAAAATAAACAAAAATTGTATACTTTGTGACAACTGAAAGGATTTCTACAAGTTAGAAAGGGTAAAGATCACATAGTTATGGCAAGCCAAACAATCTGACTGAACTCATGCTGAGTAAACGTTGGCTAGAACATCCATACAATGAAGATCCTACACAAACAAATGCTACTCTCATTGCCAGCTCCCTCATCAGCCTAAAATATCCATGTGATTTTAAATCCTGAGCAAATTTAGTTACATCATTGCTCAGTTGCATAAAAAAATTTAAAGACAACTTTTCACAAATTGCATAATGACATGATTTTTGGTTAACACTGACATCTATAAGGCTTAATGTGTTTGTATCAGTGCAGGAGGGACTTTATAATAAAAAAGTAAAATAAACAGGACAAAAATAATAATGTCAAACATAAAGAACTGATGAGCAATTTCACAGTTGAAATTGTCTCAAATCATGACTAACTGGTCACCAGAAATACTGCTTTTTCATTTCAAAGATTTATTGCTCGTGTACACTACAGTAAGTTGGATTTTTTAAAGACCTAATGTTTTAAACACTCTTGCACCTCAGATCATATTTCGCCATCTGTGAGAACAAATAAAACAGACACTGAAATACCAGAAAAGCTGGTATAGCGGTTAATACTTGGTAGGTCCCCCACGGGATCTTGGAGAGAACATTACAAAGTCCTCATGCTGATGTTTACTGAGGCTCCAGCATTGAATTCCACTGTTACTTGAGGGAGTGTTGTATGTCTATCGCATGAAACGATTCTTCTCACGTTCACCCAGAGTCATTTTCTGGCCACAATGCTGTCATAAGTTCAAGGTTTTGCTGGAACTCTTGTAGTCACGGTACACCCCTGAAATGCTCAAACAGGAAAATCCAAACTTTGCTTCTACCTCTGAAATGCTATGACCCATCTCATGAACTCCAACTATTAAACCGTGTCAAAAATCGCAAAATCATGATAACTTGCCATTCTCACAGCTCTAGAAGCTTCCATATTCAATTCAATTCAATTCAATTTTATTTCTAAAGCGCTTTTAACAATGGACATTGTCCCAAAGCAGCTTTAGCATATATGTTTATCGCTTTATATATGCACTGGTAGATGCAGCCAATAATATGCATAGCTGATGTTGCTATGTATTTTACATAGACTCAGTTTTTCTCATACTTCAGTGTATGATTAACATTATTAACCTTTATAAATAGTAGCAGTTGAAAATATACTAAAATATATTCTACTGTACTGTATATAGATAGTAAATTTATTGCTAAAAGGGAAGCACTGCTGAATTATCTAGTGTATTGGACAGCTACTCATAAGAAAATGAAAAAGAAAGTATGGTTTATGCATTGATTATATGCCAAGCCAAATTTACACCATGACAAATTTGTAGAAATTGGAATGAACAGAATTAATGTTATTATGACACCTGTGTCTAACACTGACAGTCATATAGGTTTTTTTTCAAACTTCTTTGTCGATTTTTTCCACCAATTTCTAATCATATAATTAGACTTCACCTATTCACATGACACTTGGTATAGTTGTAGCCCCACATATCTGATATGGAATATAAGATTTGGTTCCCTAGGTATGCACTGCCTTTTGTGCAATGCAAAAATGTAGCAAATCACTTGCCAATATCTTGTGGGTAAAGGCTTAAATATCATGTAATTTCACTTCCTGCACCATTACCATATTCTTCAGATGCATGCCAAATTTCATGACATTTTATCTGCAGGGGGGGCTGCAATTGACACATTTCAATATCTCAAGAACGACTTAAGCTACAATTCTGAAATTTGAAATTTCATTCTTGCACTTTCTCTCACTATGCAGCAATCATATTATGCATATTATATATTATGCTAGATTATTTTCGAGTTTATAAATTCATAAGAAATTAATTTAAAAGAAATTTTTCTGTGCATTTTTATTTTCATTTCTTTTAGACTTCATTTGTAAATGACAGTGATCGATTTTCAATGAAAAATTGTTCACTCACTTCTAGATATAAGGATGTAAGATCAGTAAGTGGAATTCTTTCAAGAATACATTGTTGTTAAAAAGTGTACCCACCAATATGAAACGCATCATTTTGCATATTGCAGTGTATTTTTATTTGTTTCTTTTTATTCTCAGCATTCTCACTAATCGGTCAGCATTTTTCATATTGGTGCATCATTGGTGCATTTTTTTTTTATACACAGGGAGATATTATTGAAGCTCCAGATGAGGTCCTTGATGATGATGTCCTCCTGTAACTCATGAGGTCCAAAGGGAAAATGATGATAGTGCAGACGTTTAGACTGAACACGTTGAAGATATTGAAGACAGAGTTCAGCACTCCTGGAAACCATGAGCCCAAACTGACATAAGATAAAGGACAAGCTCAGGAGTAACTCCACACTGACTAGGGTCGTATCACAACAACTCATATCACAAGTGAGACAAACTAAACAGAGGTGCAAGCAGTGATCAGAGGGTGCGGTTTAAGCAGCTGAAGAAAACCAGGAGTCCTTCAGGTTCCTTGACAGATGTGCACACCCAGAAAATTTGAGCTCTTGACTGTCTCATTTGGATCACTTAACTGTATATATACATAATGTGTGTGTATGTGTTGGCAAAAATCCTAACATATGAAAGACTGGAGAACTAAAATCTTCCAGCGTAGGACCACAGAGAGGATAATCATCCATGCTTTTTTTCCTCAACCAAGCTGCGGAGAGAAATAAAAACAAAAAGTGCCACCCCTTCTCTCTCTCTCCCAGGTGGTCTCAGTAGGAAGCTACATTGCTGTTTTAAAAAAAAAAAAATTATAAAAAAAATGCTACATATTTTAGCAATTTCTCCTCTGTATTTAGAACAACCCATTCATATTGCTAGAAAGGAAATGAGATTTGACATAATGGATTTTCACCCTGTGTTGGAAAAGCCTGCTCTGAAATGTGGGCTCTCTGCTTTTTGTTTGTTTTAAGGCTTCAGGCTTGTGCCATTTCTCCAAACTGGATGCAAATAATCAGTGTAATGTTCCCTTACAATCAATCATTCACATTTTCCCTTTCCTCCCTCATCGTTTCTGTAACTTTTTTATTTCCAGAGCCGTGACGCATGGCCAGAAAACTCAACCATGTGCAATACTTTAAAAGAGTGGGATACACTTCAGTTAGCTCTCTTGCCAAATTAAAACATAAATTGCGGAATAATCGCAAGGACGAGTCCGATTTCTGTCAGGACTCTTCCCTAATGTTGACTAGTCTGTTTCTACAGTGATGTGAAACAGTGAAGTAAAATATTTAAATGTATGAACAAATGTTTTTAATCATGAAAGTGGTGAGAGTAAAGATACTACCAGGTAACAGTTTGTTTAAAAAGGTACCTACATAGAACCTTCACACTGCATTCATAAGCATTGTGTCATTTTTAATAAAGCAGTGTTGCTGGACTTTTCTCATTATGTGAAAGAAAGAAGTACCGGTAGCCATATGTATCAATATGAGCTGTTAAAGCATATTTCTTATCTATCTATCTATCTATCTATCTATCTATCTATCTATCTATCTATCTATCTATCTATCTATCTATCTATCT
>JAOVVH010000035.1:10164402-10178920 GCA_028566435.1 Scorpiodoras heckelii | reverse complement strand
TGTGTGTGTGTGTGTGTGTGTGTGTGTGTGTGTGTGTGTGTGTGTGTGTGTGTGTGTGTGTGTGTGTACGTGTGTTTAGAAAGCATCCAACAGGGTCTTATTTGGCAGCAGGAGAATTCAACTACATCTTTAGCAAGCACCCGTAGGCGAGTTTGCACTGTGCTTCTCTCTGCACACTTGTAACCGCTCCCACACTTGAACAAGCAAGGGTGTGTGTGCGTGTGTGTGTGGAAGTGTGAGCATGTCAGTGTGTGAATCCCACTGGGTTCCATAGTCTGCACCGAGCTCCACTTTATCCCTTGTTGTTTTGTGACTCAAAGGCTGCCGTCCTTGTCTCTATTTATGCAGTCCTCGTTAAAAACCAATACACCCTCATTACCAGCAATGCACGGCTATGTCACTCTTTGAAGCAGGTTCCACTTAGGTGAAAAGCAGACTGAAAAGAGACTTTAGAGCTGGTTATATCCATGTATACAGCACTTGGCGCTTCACTTGATGCGCGTCATCTCACTACCTCATTCCCACATATTGTGAACATCTATACTTTCATAAAGAATGTTAATTCACAGTTGTTCTTACAGAAAACAGCTGATGTCACTGAAACCTCACCAGGAATGTTGTACTCCACTAGAGGGGATCTCTTCAGACTGACTCCAAATGATATTCTTCTAGGAAAATGAAAATTGAAACAGAATTACTTTTATATGTTATGGACCATAATGTTAAGTTAAAATCTCTGTTATAAGTGAATAACATTTTTTGTTGGTGCTCCTTGTATCACACAAGACACTGACTGTTATCTAGACTTTCATTTATGTATTAGCTCTAAAGCATTTCTCACCTGCTTTGATTTCTTTATCTGTATATGTTTTTATGCACATTCCCCAGAATTCTGTAATAAAAATTGATGAATATTTCTTCAGACAGATTTCCTTAAAAAGAGTAATAGTAATTGTGATTTACTACTGTATGTGAATGTAAATGTGAACATGAATGTGTGTGTGTGTGTGTGTGTGTGTGTGTGTGTGTGTGTGTGTGTGTATACAACATCCTCGAGGTCTGAAAGCATATTGCAATTTATTTTTAAAAATGTATATGTAGAAACATGTTTTTTCTTACCTGTTTAGCAATATAATGTTGTGGTTGGATTGTTTTTTTTTTTTTTTAATCTTCTTTTTTTGAACCCTATCATGACGGACAAGCTGAAAAATGGAAGAAATGTAGATAAAGGAAGGAAGAACAAGATACAGAGGAAACCTTAAGCGTTGACCTCTCCATACTTTTTCCTCCTGCAGAGCCATCCTTGCCCTGGAGCATCCCACCACTCTTTCTGAGGGTGCCGAGATCAGGGGGCAAAATGTTTCCGTGTGTTGTGGTGTTGCTCGCCTTGGGCCATGCTATGATTCCCACCTCAGCCTCCTCCTTAAAGCTCCCGCCATGTCTCTCCAGCAGATATTCGTGAACATCTACGCTCGTAGCTTCATACCGTTTCAAGAGCATCTTGCTGCTTCTTGTTGTTCTTGTTTAAACCGCCTGGGATTTTTTTTTTTTTTTTTTGCCAGATGTGAAGCATAGCCGGGATTCAAAGACGAGCAGCTGAAAGGAAGTTGTTTAGGAAGAAAGAAAGGAAGAAGAGATGTGTGGAGGAAGGGCTGTTCGTTGGACGGCTGTCTTGCTGAGAGAAAGATGCAGGTTAAGTTACAGGATAGATCCATAATCAGTGAGACCAGAGACAACTGAATGAGGGAATTAGAGGCCTGCTGTGCTGCCAGCACGTCTTATCTTTAGCTACGAGCCATGTGGAGAGGCAGCATGCTAATTGCTGTATTTTACTTCCTGCATGAGCAGGAAGCATTCATTTAGACAAGTGCAATGTCCTTTAAAAGTGAAGAAGAGTAACAGTGATGTGGACTGAGGTGATTTTTTTTCTTTTAAATAAAGTTTAGTCACTTAGATTCTGTTATCACTTACACCTATAGTATGCAGAGATATGAAACTCATTCATGACTAGGAAAAATTTGGGATACTATAAGCATAATTCAGACTGAACAGATGATGTTACAAATATAGATTCAAATAGAAAACATACTTTTTTTTGCAGAAAGCTTGCTAGAAAGGTTCACAGTGTATCAGGTTGAAACTACAGACATGCATCAGGAGTGAGATCCCACAGACAAAAAATAATGGAAAAGTCTGACAACCAACCAGTCAAATTTGAGGCCCAAATTAAGAACACAGAGGTCCTAAAACCAGAAACCCTTGGGAAGTGAAAATCTCTTTAATATAGGTAAATGTTAATGTAAAGTAAATTATTATGTCATTATTATAAATCAAATACTGTATAAGATTAGTAAGCATGCTCAAATCTTCTTATTCTGTTGCTTCTTTCCAGAAATATCTATTCCTCTGGCCGCTGGTAATTCTCTTATTCATTTATATACTGACGACACGATCTAATATGCTACTGGTACTTCCCCTGAATCTGTGCTGATAAAGCTCTGGGAAAGCTTTCACCAAGTACAAAATGCCTTTGACAACCTTAAATTGTCTTTAAACATCTCTAAGGAAAAGATTATGTGGTTTGGTCAGAATAGTGCCCTGTCCGGCTCTACCTTTAAATTTTACACAAATGAGGGGACTATCCTAGAACAAATTAAAACTTATAAATATCTAAGTATATGGTTGGACAGCTCTTTATCTTTTTCCACACACATTGATATGTTACAATCAAAGGTTAAGGCCAAACTTGGTTTTTAATACAGAAATCGCTCCTCTTTTACCCGTGCTGCTAAACTCACTCTTGTTCAAATGACTGTTCTCCCCCTGTTTGATTATGGGGATGTGGTTTACAGACTGGCATGCAGATGTGTACTTCAGAAGTTAGATGCTCTTTATCATTCTGCCATTCGCTTTGTTACAGAACACATCACTGCTCTCTGTACACTATGGTTAATTGGCCCTCATTACAGATCCGTCGTAATATACACTGGTTTACATTAATTTATAAAACACTTTTAGGACAGACACCTTCATACTTACAATCCTTGGTACAACCAGAATCTGTTAAGTTTAACACCAGATCTTCTCTTTACATCAAGTTGAAAGTCCCTAAAACAACCACTTCCTACGGCGCTTCTTCATTTCAGTCTGCAGCTGCTCTTAACTGAAATACACTTCACAAAACTCTCAAACTGGAATCTTTTATTTCAATTTCTAATTTTATGAATCGTATTAAGGAGATTTGTACTGATTCGTGCACTTGTTTTAGCACTAATTGAAAGTTTGTATGTAACTTCTTATATTGTCTCTGTATATAAGTGTGTGTATGTATATTTATATATATATGTGTGTGTGTGTGTGTATACATGTATGTATGTGTAAGTATGTGTATTTGGGTAGCTTCAGCTACTTGCTAGGCCGTCATTGTAAATAAGAACCTGTTCTTAATGATTTGCCTGGTTAAATTAAAGGTTAAATAAAATAAATAAATAAAACAAATATTTAATGTTAGAAAGTTATCTGCCAACAGAACAAGGTTATTTCAGGCTTGAAATCAGTAAGGAATGTTCGGTTTATTGTAATCCAATAATAGGAAATAACTAGATAAATATATTGAAAATATTTTCAATTGCTAAGAAGTTAAGAAGTCATTATTTGCAGCATAGTAACTGCCTGGTCATGGTCACAAGTGGTTTAAATTAGGCTTCTAATTTGTTTTTATTTTGGGAAATAGCACCAATTAAATGTATTAAAATATTGTGGGAATCTAAAATAAAATGTGCCATGCACATTTCTGGTTAAGACCAATTATGAACTCGAGTGATGAGGTGAAGAAAACTGAGTGAGGAGAACGCACACACACACACACACGCGCGCGCGCACACACACACACACACACACACACACACACACACACACACACACACACACACATACACATCATTCATTTATTACTGGCATTACCAGCTAGGCCATGCCCACTTCTGGGATATGGTTTTGAATATTTGGTGCACTTATGCATATACAAATACAGATAACGCCATTGCATTAAACCTCTACCACAGACAAACCTAATAAAAGGGGCTCGGTTTAAAGTGTCATCTGTCATGTTTATGATCCGTGGTTGTACACATGAACACCTTGTGTTTCACAGCTCCTGTTTTTCTACTGTGCATCTCCAGCCATCATACTGTCTCTGTGACATCAGCCAGAAGGTCTCCAGAGTGTCATCCGGTCCTCTTTTACTTTTCCATGGCCTACAGCATGCCCAGAAGCAACATTCAGAAGCTATTCCCCTCTGCAAGCTAGTGGACGT
Source organism: Scorpiodoras heckelii (assembly GCA_028566435.1). Lineage (NCBI taxonomy): Eukaryota > Metazoa > Chordata > Actinopteri > Siluriformes > Doradidae > Scorpiodoras > Scorpiodoras heckelii. The sequence goes on along the minus strand of JAOVVH010000035.1, from coordinate 10,174,605 downwards.
TCTTGTGAGGATGTCAGCGCTATACTTCCAGAAAGATCACGGACTGTCGAAGGATGGCTCATGTCATGGCTGATTTGTGCCCAGCCCCAGGAGAGCCTAGCCTCGAGAAGCTGCTGTTTGCTGTCATGATAAAAAGCAAACGTGTCATCATGGAATGTTACACCTGGTTAGGTCAGCATCTATCTCAGAAATGTTTCTTAGCTACTCTGGATAGAGACATCACAGCTTTCTTGTTCTATCAAATGAGCTTCTATGAATGGATGTTTCCTAAGACAGGAAATGATATACATGATCCTGTTTTTATCATGGAAGTGTAAAATTTAATAGAAATAAATGACATTTAGCATAAAACTCAATCACCAACAGGTTTTGAACTTTATGTGTAGGAGTTTAACACACACACACACACACACACACACACACAGCTCTGATAGTGCAAACCACCATTAACCATTTTCATTTTTTATATATATATCATATAGACACTTACTTTAACATCCATCATTTCCTTGTCTTGGCATTTGGGCTGGCGTTTGACAGGCCAGCGTTTAAATTCAGGAAGACATAAGTGCTAGTAGGATTATCTTTACATATTTTACCCAGATTAGCACTGGATGTCATGGTATGCTTGTCACAAAAGATTTAAAGTAATAAGACAAAGAAGTAATAAAAAGATGTAGCTTATTTTGCAGCCAACTTAATAAAATCCAGGCTTGTATTTTATATTTTATTGCTCCAGTTTTATGTAACCTATCAAGGATTTAAGATTTAACAGTTCAGGTTTTGATGGGGAACACAAGAGCATTTCTTTTCATTCATGTCTGCGCCATAAGGCATATGTATACAGTAAAATGCATGTTAACCATATTGTACCTTATTATTATTGTTTATTTTCTCCAGAACAGCTCCTTGGTCCAAACCACCCAATATTTAATTACTCCTTTTTTTTGCAGTAGTTTCAGCTCTAAAGCAAAATTAATTAAAATTAACACCAAAACGTTATTTAGGTTATCCATTCCCAATACTGTATATTCTGCATACTAATGCTTCACGTTTTCACACTTTCTTGCAATTTAATTACTCAAGTAATCAAGTATCACTCATTAAATAAGTATCATTAAATGCAATAAATTTACTGGTTTAATTTCTAAGGATTATTTAAGCCACTTCAGAGCCTGTGAATCCCCCATTTGTAAGTGGATTAATTAATGTGAATCAATAACTACTTTCTTGCTTATCTGTAGCTGTGGAGCTAGGGTCTTTGTTGCTTTTGTTGAATGTGGTGTTCTTTTAAGTCACACAATTAAACAGTAAGTAATCAAACTACCACTTCACTTGGTGAAATAATGTTTTCTGTGTTTACATTAAATCGCAGGCGTAAATTTTTTTCCTTCATGCAGGTTATTAATCAGACAATTTACAAGATCGCAGAGCAATTCCACACAAACTGAAATCATCTGAAAGATTCTCATTCACATAAAGGATGCTTTTCTTTGCTTTTCTCAGCATGAAATTATGGAATAATGATTATATTTGTAAGTATTTAATTCAGGCTTTGTATATTGTACATATGAAATGATATTCAGCAAATGAGGCTGGACATTCTGAGAGAGAGAGAGAGAGAGAGAGAGAGAGAGAGAGAGAGAGAAAGTCTACACAAGTTTTTTTAAAAACATATCAATCAGAAAACCTGAATATACTGTAATAACTGTTAGCTGTTGTGATGGTGAGGAATCTGTGGTGATCGAGTTCTGTTCAAGTGCACACACAGAACACATTCACCTTCAATCCAGAGCTAACGAATGGCAACAAATCTCTTCCAGTTATTATTTCATCATTTGCACATCCTTTAGTGAAAGTATACTTTTTCTTTTTGCTTCTTTGGCTTCTTTTGTATTATTATAAGATGGTTTTTTTTATAGCTGATGCAGTAATTGTCACAATAACAGCCATATTCGTGATGCAGTTTTCTCACAGACAGCTGCTTTGTTAATGAAAGACTCAAATAATTCACTTATTGACAAATTAGCACTAAGATGCAGTGCTGAGAACATTAGTCGAATGCCGAGTACTAAGCAAATTGTCTGCCAGCCGCCTCAGAAATTCAGGGTGTCTGATAGAAATCAGTTAGGATCACATGCCTGTGCTGATATCAAAGCTGCCCAGGTAGAGTGACACTAAATATAATTTAGTGTGCCATTTAAAGGATGGATAACAGATGGTTTACAAGACCCAATCTGTGTTTACACGGGTTTACATTATGAAGTTGTCACATCTGCGCTGGCTAGCATATCCTGCATTTATCGCCAGGAAACTAACAAAGTGTTTGTGAGTGAAGAGAGCGTGTAAGAGGACAAAAGCATGAGAGATTGTGAGCTATGATATTGTCCGTGATATTCGCAATATTCGCAGTCCATGCCTTGAGTTCATAGCTAGTCCCTATTGCCATCAATAATGCAGCTCATTTGTGTCAATGAACAAGTGAGGGTGAAAAAAAAAAATCCTCAGACATTGTCATCAGGTTCTCCCACCGTGTTTGGCCTGGCAGCTGATCGCACACCGAGTCGATGGCTCGGAACAGGTAAACTTGCTGAGAAACCAAAAGCAGATGTTGTGCTTTAAAACCCCTGCTTAGATGTCTAATGACTCCTAAAGTTAAGGGCCGTTGATCTGGAACCACTTTGACTTGCCAGCAGAAATGGGGCATCGCGCTGGTAATGAGAGGCATTACCTAATCACGGTGGGTGTCGTGGAAACAAGAGCTTCTGAGACCTCCTTTATGTAAAGAATAAATCATGAGTGTTGATTGTGTCATATCCAGTGAGCTGGGAGAAGAAAAAACAGAGACTTTCACTGATCTTAGTGTCATCTCTAAGTCAGAGGGACATGTCCAAGGCAAGTGAATGTGGGTGTAAACTGAAATGAAATTTCACTGAAACTGAAATAACTTCTTTCCTGCTTACTCGGCAACTGAGTGAAACTGCATCTAGCTAGCATTTTGTAAAATTCCACCATTACATTTTTGTGTAAAGACTAACCAAAAGTGTTACCCATTTTTCTAGCCTTAGAGCTAGTCCTTATTTACATGCCATTGAGTTATGTGAACACTGTGTCACAGCTGCTACGTACACCAGGAATTTCAACTCCCACAATCCTCATCCTCTAGCCGCACCCACATCCCCAGGTCCATTCCTCTCATCCTGACCAGTTTTGATTTTTTGTCATTCCCTCATTCATTAATTTATCTCATTCTCATTAGTTCTTTGCTAGTTATTGTTTGTTACAGTCACCTGATTCTCCATTTCTATCCACCTTTTTTTGTTTATAATTCTGGTGTTATAGACAATTTATGGTTAAGGTTGCATTCATTTTAAGCATATGGCTTGTCCAAAACTGCAGCTCTTTGTAGTGCCTCATCTATGGCAGCTTGGATTACATTCGGATTATATTCAACTTACATTTGATCAAAAATACCTACATTTTACTATGATGATATTGTGATTCTCAAAACATTATTTATTATTATTATTATTATTATTTGCTATACTCCTTACACTAGCTATATTATGATTGATTATTCAACAGAATATTTATTTTACAGGATGTTAAAATTTAAAGACATTTGAATCAAATGTGAGTTTGATTATCATCCCGATATGCCAATTTAACTATCTATAAAATAAGGTTGTTGTAGTATGTGGCTGGGTAGGAAGACTATAAAGTAGTTTTTGATAGTTTTATGCATGCAGGGAAATAAGTTATAAGTATGAAATCAATTAAAATTAAATTACACACACATGGAGACACAATCATTAGCTAAGCCCTGGTCTTCATAATAGCAATGCACTAGGAGGAGTAATTATACAGTTATAGCTTTCAGGGAAGAAAATCAGGCATAAGAGCTAGGGTCGAAAAGTGTGCGTGAGTATAATTTCAGAAAATAAACTTTCCCCTCCAACTCTCAGTGGTCAATTGACTAAGTGACCTTTAAGTGTTGCCGCTGCAGGGTTTAAAATTGACAGTGTGAGATACTAATTGTTTGGAGATGGGACAGCTGGTGAGCCCAATGCAAAGACACCAGTGTTTTCTTCATTTTGTTTTTTCTTCTTTCTATGTTGTGGTGAATTAGTGTAGATTTTTTTCTCTTTGTGTAAGCCTCGGTCAAGAAATTACAGTCTGCTCTCCGCACTGTGCCGCATGTTTTCACAAAGTAGATAGTGTGCAGAAAGATGCATTACTGAACAAATAACACACCATCTCCACCCCCATATCTGCCTTTGATCTCATGATGCTCTTTGACGAGAAAGCTAATGTGATTATGGCCTAACATACACTCTTTTCAACACAAAAATGACTACAAAGTGCAGGCCTGTGTGTGTGTGCTTGAAAAAAATAAACTAAACAGGAGCATTTCTCAGTAAAACAAGGCATGATCTTTGCCAAACCAGTACATATGAGGTTTTTCAAGGACCAGAAAGCGTACTTCGACTGGTTTTTCTGTACTGAACAGACCCCCGTGTCCACTCTTTCTCGCTCTCTGGCATCATTTGGTGGTCACATTCTGCACATAATAGCTAGCCCTTATAACAGGCTTTTAGCTACTGTGCGATTTTTAGTGACCCTATTTTCTGTTTGAATGGCAGACACTTTAACCTAACAGACCTTAATGCTGGTACCCTTCAGGGGAGGTAATTGCACTCTACATCCATCTGCCCTGACCTCTTTCACCCTCCCTCCACCAAGAGCTGGCCTTTCAGCAAGGCAGCTGGACCAAGGGTCGGTTAAAAAGGCAGAAAAACAATGATTTATTCAATGATACATGACAAGCAGTACACTGTTATAATTCTAAAATAATGAACAGGAGGATTATGTTGGAAAATGTGCTTCTTTTAGGGTTTGAGTTGGTTTTAGATCTGGATTTAACCAAGCATTTCATCTCCACTGAAAAGTGCAAGCATACATTATTGTTATAAGATTGGTGTATTGCAAGTTTGGTTGAAGCAGCAGAATCTGTGTCTGAGTTATGCCTGGTGGACAAGCAGGTTGACCAATAAGAACAATAAATTTGAATTGTATGTTGAAACTCTTTATGGTGGTGTGAGGCAGCTCAATGGTTTACTCTACCTCAAACTATCTGTCTTGTTGTTAGTGGATTAATAACTGTGCATGGATGACAGACAGTATTTTCAGAATCAGGAACAGGCAGGTATGTGGGAAAACTGATGGCTAGCAAAACACACAGTCACATCAAGGACAGATGAAGAGCTTATAGCCCAAACACTGACCAATTATTTGGTGAATTTTTGTCAACATTCAAGGCAATCCCACATGAAGAAGAAGAGGATGATGATGATCATATACTTGTTCATTACACATAGCCTGTAGTAATGAACTTATCTAGCTAATAATATCATCTTACATTATTACATAGTGTTAGCTGCCACATTTTAGCATTGTCAGTTAGGTTTCTGGGTAACCTCGGCAAGCAAACTGGAGCTTTTAATTGCTTAACAGGCTTGATATGCATTTATGATTTGTTAATGTTTCTTCTATCACACTCACATGCAGCAATGTTGCAAAGTTATGTTTTCTTTTTTGTTTGTATTATTGTCATGAATATCAGGCCCTGAATGATGTAGCCTGGTATGTAAACCGAACATCAACCAATGTGATGCACGGGTCTAGCATGGGCTTAAAGAACTCGTGATCCACAGGTGGCCATTCTGAGCATTCTGAAGACTGGAGAGAGAAAACTGTGCAGCTGTGACCCTCCTGTTCGTGTTTTCCACCTCTCCTCCATTCCTAGTCCCCATGTCTTCATCTGTCACTCGGGACGCCTGCCGTGCCAGCATCACGCCAACCATGGCAAGATTAGAAAATTGCCCAAATGGTAGGGTGGAAAGGTATAATTGAAAATGGCAAAGGGGGCTTAATGGGGGCAGATGTTTGAAGTGAGCGCTCTACGCTGTTAAGTATTGCAGAGGCCTCAGAGGGCTACTGCGCACAACGATTACTCTCCATGTCAGGACTCCAGGACAACGGCATGCTAAGAAAGCCTGGCAGACAGTGCGCAGACAAACAAGAACGGCGCTTAATCATGGAGATTACTGTGCCGCCACTGCTGCCATGACAGGGACTAATTGAGGGAATGCGAGACACCTTCTAATGAACATCTAATTAAAACCAACTGCATGTTCCAAGAAAGAACTTGAAGAACTTACTTAGGCAAATAAGACAGGAGTTTTCTTTTGTCGCCTTTTATTTACTCAAAGCTTGAGCTGAGAGAGATGGATGATGTACAGTCAAGGAACTGCTGTGTTTCTTTACTTTTCTAAAAGAAATTCTCCATTTCTGTTTAGTTCTGACACAAGTTGTACAGCCAGTAAAGGTTTTTTATTTTCATGTCTAACTCATCACTTTTTCCAATTATTCTATTTAGATGTTAAATATCCTTGTGGCTTCATAATGATTTGTCCAATATCACCTTAAAAAGAGCTGACAGTCAGGTCAACATCCTAAACCTCTCCAATGAGGCCTTTGTAATGTCAGTGCTAGCATGGAGTTCTGCGAAACTCACAGGCTATACTTTAAATTATACCATAACTGGACCAGCAATTCCCAAAATGCAAAACAATGAATCTGGTCTGTTTGTGTTTAATTGCTTGGATTTGGATGGTAGGAACTGAAACTTCACTTGAGATAATTTCACTGAATTATATTTGTCTGTTTGATTTGCTTTCAAAGAAAGATGTTCTGATGAGTGAATATTTTTTCCCTTGACGTTACAGAATGCTGGTGTTGGTATGTTACAAAACCTTCCTTTCCTTCCGTTCTCTTGAAAATAGAGGTTCATGTTGGATTTTTCCACATTTTCTTTTACATTTTCTCTTTTTTTCCCGTCCTATCAATGCCAAAGCTGCAGGAGCATCTGAATTGCATCAGAAAATGACCCTTCGCAGCCAGGGCATGTGACAACATTATTAAGAACATTATAATGTGAAGGGGATTTGGGGCTAATATGGATGGCACTGCTGCCCATTTAGTTGTGAAAGGTGGACATAACAGCACCCAGTCTGAGACATGTGTTAGAGACGCGTGGGGTTTTCTAACTGACAATTTAGTGGTTACCGCTCCATAATTGGGATATCACCAGGCAGTTTTCCCCAGAAAACATGTCATAGTTTGGCCTGGTTATCGTTTTGCTTGCCAGAGCCTTTAATGCACTCTCAAACAACTTAACTCTTGCACATTTTGCTTGTGTCAATCTGACCTCCACCATTTACTCTGGTAAATTCTGTATATTGCATTACAACGCACATAACTTTGTTACGATTTCTATTACTTCTTGTTAGGCACGTGCATGGGGTGTGTAAATATTTTTGCTTTTAAAATCAATCCCAAACAGTACAACATGGTTCTTCCCCAACCACAATTGAGTTTCAGTGAAATGAAATATATAGAATTTTCCATCTTAAGCGCGAGTTGTTTCTTTGTGTTGTGGGACTTTAATTCAGGGGTAGGCTGTTGGTCTTGACCACTAAATATTGGGTTTTCCCATCTATTCCCATCTATTGCAGTCCAAGACAGTTAGGGACACTGAATTCTCTATCATTTAGAATAATCTGCAGGAGAAGAATAACAAAATCAGTCACTCAGACCTCTTGATGTGGCAGTAAGTATACTCTATACCTCATTGTCAGGACAAAATTTACACACAGGACATCATCAAGAGTATATTATTATTATTATTATTATTATTATTATTATTATTATTATTATTATTATTATTATTGTGTGTAATGCTTAGTGAATTTCTATAATCTGATTTATAGTGGGAGTGATTGCAAATGCCTTTTGTTACACAAATATACTTTTAGAAATACAACTTAGTCAAAAGCCTTAGAGATAGAAGCCTATTGCCATATGCAATTTTTATGTAATTACTCTACACAATTTAATTCTTTATTACTGTTTAAAAATATGCTTAATAGGCTTAGTATAATAAATCTTACTGGCATCACATAGGATCTAAAATCTATACCCAGTATGCTACATGATTGGGCTTTTTTTGTCTTTTATTTTTTTTGCTAAATCCAATTTTAATTCCACAACACAGCTGCTTTAAAAGAAGGCTGACACTGTTTGGGTAGAGTATTAATTGATAAACACAAAAATTTACTTGAAAAAGCTAAAGGAGCCTTGCTTAAACACTTTTCAACTCTCTAAATGTACTTAACCAGCTCATATGTTTGACGTCTTTTACAGTAATTCAGCGATAGTTACTGATAAGTGCGCTTTTTAAAAAGGATGTCTGTTGCCGTTTGCCTTCTGGTTGGAGAGGAAAATGAGCCTTGTGAGTGATGCCTGTCTAGAAGTGTCCGCTGGATTGAAAAGCTATTATGGGAACATTTATTATGACACCTAAATTGTCAGATGCAAAGCACAGCCAAATGCACCATGAAATGGACCTGAGAAGACCTCACTCTTCACACCCCATCTGTTCTCCCTGCCATGCGATCTTCTGAGCGAGAAGATGGAGCTGCCAAGAGTCCAAGCTGGAGAGAAGCTGAAGGCTTTACATATGTGAAGATGCTATATACTGAACTTAGCTGAAAGTACTTAGCCAATAAAAGTTGTGGGGAAAATACTGGAGAGTATATTTAGAATAAAATCTGCACAATGTGTTTGTAAGATAAACTCTTTATCCTGTTTTGTGAAATGTATCATTCAAGGTCAGGATCTGAGTGACATTTTATTAGCATCTATTAAAGTTTCATCTTTATGAAAATCTAGTACCTGCTGTAGTAGGAGCATATTTTGCCCAATTATTATTACTATTATTATTATTATTAGTAGTAGTAGTAGGAGTAGGAGTAGTAGTAGGAGTAGGAGTAGGAGTAGGAGTAGTAATAGTAGTAGTAGTATAGCTCGACTGACACCTGTCTCCTGAATGTAACTCTTATAGAATATAAAACTATCCAAACCTTATTTAAAGCTAGTGGTAATGGAGATGACTAATAGACTGATTATTGTTCAACATGCTGTGTAGTTGATTTGATAAATATCAGAGCTGACATGCACTGTATCCAATGATAAATATAAATGCAGCCATCCTTGTTAATTTACCACTAATGCAATGCCATGGATTCTTGTTTTTCTGGGTATTAGCTGCTTTCTATTGTGAACAGTTCCAGGTAAATTACAAATACCACACTCTAACTATTAGTGCTACAAAACATCTATTGCAATTAGGAAATAGTTCTTATTAGTGAAACATATGCAACGGTTCAGCTGGTGTCAGAGTGTGCAGATACACGTGACTTTGTGCATACATTGCATGATTTGTCTCTCCCCTGTACGCATCACTAATTTGACATACAGCATATATGTCATTTCAATTAAATGCAAATCACTAGGATCAATCTACAATACAGACGCAACCTCAGTGGTGGGCCCCTCACTGATTCAGCTTGCCTAGAGGTGAGTGCCTCCCAACTAATTAGGAGATAAAAAAGCTGCCACTTTACCTTGGCTCGTTCAGACGCACATACACAGATACAATCGGGTTACCATGGCCACCTGCCAGTGCGTCCGGATTGCAGTACATCTCAATCAGGACTAAAGGAACTGCATCTGCTTCGCAGCATTGTGCAGCCAGGGAAAGACGATATTTTTAGCATGCATTGTGTTTTCTCTGCTTGCCTCGTTAGGCCCTTTGTGCAAAATAAGTAATATCAGCATTAAAGTCATGGACAGCCCTATTTGAGGTGATAATATTGCTGTATTCTCTGTAGGTTGAATATGATTTTATTAATAAATATGGATAACTGTTGTTAATGTATCATGTCCGATGGCTGATGCTTTTACCAAAGGCTTTTTTTCTTCTGCGATTAACAAGAGAGTTGAGAGTGAGTGGGGGTAGGAACACATCCATTCATGTAGCAGCAGGATGGTTGTCATCAGAGAGAGGATCTTGGTGCCAGCTTGTGGCTGTCTGTGGATGCTGGCAACTGGTGCAGTAACGATAGTAAAAATAGGCCGAGCCACCAGCAATAATCCTGCCTTCAGAAGATCCAGATGGCTAACCTTTCAGTCAAAATATTGTTTTTGGAGGGAGGTGTTCAGACTCCCACCTCTCTCTCTCTCTCTCTCTCTCTCTCTCTCTCTCTCTCTCTCTCTCTCTCTCTCTCTCACACTCTCACA
>JAOVVH010000035.1:10099191-10119546 GCA_028566435.1 Scorpiodoras heckelii | reverse complement strand
TCTCTCTCTCTCTCTCTCTCTCTCTCTCTCTCTCTCTCTCTCTCTCTCTCTCTCTCTCTCTCACTGTGTGTGTGTGTCTGTGTCTGTGTGCGTGGGTGTGTATGTGTCATATGTGGGATTTTGTTCTTTTGGAAATAGACATTTCAGCTGTGTCCATTACCTTTCTCAGAGTTCCACTTTGCCTTAAATATAAACTACACTAAACAATTCAAGATAAAAAATTTAATAAGAAGAATTTAGCAAGCGATTAGAGTCAGAATCATTATCTCTTCACAATTGTAAGCAGGACGTTAGAGGTTAATCTCAGGCATTTTAATGTTTAAGCATGTCCTGATAACATACAGTGTTTGACTTTTTCTATAAAACCAGATTTTTGGGAGAAATTCTTTTCTGTAACCTTTGCTTGATATATGAGTGGAAAAAGTCAGACTATGCCAGCGTCTGTTTTCCCAGACATTTTGGATGAACAAAAAAGAAAACGGAAAACATTGATTTTCCCAACAGTAGTATTGTTCAGAGCAGTTCAAGAGCAAAACAGATTCAAGACACTATTCTCACACCTTTCAAACCTTGTGTAATGCCCTTTAAACATTTTTTCTTCCTTTCTCCCACTCTATCTCTCTCTCCCTCTTTTTTCACTCCTTCTTTCTCTCTCTCTCTCTCTCTCTCTCTCTCTCTCTCTCTCCTCTGTCCACCCTGTCACAACATAGGTGACATTCACCAAGAGGAAGTTTGGACTGATGAAGAAAGCCTATGAGCTGAGTGTGCTATGCGACTGTGAGATTGCCCTCATCATCTTCAACAGCACCAACAAGCTCTTCCAGTACGCCAGCACCGACATGGACAAAGTGTTACTGAAGTACACCGAGTACAATGAGCCTCATGAGAGCCGGACCAATTCTGACATTGTGGAGGTGAGGAATCTGCCATACCCTAGCTAGCTGAAACACAAGCAGCTTGTACAAGCTGACTTGAAGAGAAATGAATGGAGCAGAGAGTGATGTTGTGGGTTTTAATATATTCATTGGGGAGATAAAGTACAAAATCCTACATTCATCTACAATTGCAGTACATCCCAACTGCATGTGAGGAGGAGAGAATCGTAGTGTTACTAGAGGGCATGCTCTAGTGCCAGACCACTGCTACTGTTTTAACAAACAGACATTAGCCAGTGTGTATGACACAAGCTGCTTGTATTCCGCCTGTCTCTGGCTACTTTGTGTCTCACAACAGTGATCGAAACATGCTAAAGCTTTGGATAAGTCTCAGGCCTCAGAGACATACTGTCTGCTGGTTGCTGTGCCAGCATTGGCCTTGTTCCTGAAACCAAAGCCGGGTTCAGTCCGAGCTAAACAGCCATGACAGAGGCCAATCACGAGGCAGACGTCCAGTAGCAAATGTTAAGCCCAGCGTGAGTCGCTTGCGCAACAAGCTTTCCACACAGACGTGGCCAAGGACTCAAGGGCTTCTGAGGCACTTAAGGATTTATGGGAAAAGATGCTGTTTGTCTTCTCTGGATTGGTACAAGTGTCAGCCAGAGATGCACCTTAGCTAGCTCTTTTCCCAGCCTCCACCCAAATATAGTTATGATCTAGTAGTCATTCTGATTCAGCTTGTCAGCTAAACATTAATATGCATGTTTACAGTATGAACAGAAGTATGGAACCTCCGGAAGACTGGAAATGTACATATTGATAAGGAATGTAATGGAAGATATGGGTCTGTTATGCCAATCTGAACTTTGTGATCATTAAAAAAACAAAACAAAACAAAACTAGAGCCAATTCTTCCACCTGACTTTGCTTGTTTTTAATTTAAAATTATGGCTTTTCTCTAAGAATGTAAATAAGATATACTTCTTATAAAAGCTTGAGAATTATACAGTACACAAAATTAACCAAGCTCCTATGTTGTGATTAAATAGCCTAGAATTATCCTTTACTTTGTCATTCATTCAGACTGTATATTTTCTGTTAACAATGTTTCACTCTTTCTCTCTCAGTAATATTGCATAAACCCTCCAGAGTCACAGCACACTTTCCCTCAGTCCCCTCTCTCATCTCCATTTCACACAAGCTTGTGTATACAAAAGTTGTTATTTTTTTATTCAATATTGCAGTAAATTAAGATTTTTTCCTTCTTTGTTCCTTCATACTGTATATTCAAAATGTTAAGACATCTTCACTCACTGAATAAACACTAACATGAAATGTGTCTAGAAGACCAGTGAGGAACTCTAACTGTGATTCTGTAATCATTTCACATTATTGATAAGAATCCCACTTGATTTTGAACTACGTACCATACTGAGACTGGATAAAACCTATTGTCTGTTTTATATTTCTAGCACAGCAGATGTGCTTGCCAAGTGAAGACAGTAGACCACTACGCTCCCTTAATGCATTATAGACGTGTGTATAGTAGACTTTTAATCTTGTCTAGACCTAAACTTCAGCCAGGGAATGAATTATAAATTGTCTTGCTTCACTTTGGAATTCCTTGAAACCAAAGTGCAGAAATGCATTAATATCCATTAAGCGGTAAGATAAGAGCTGGTAGCATTAGACATCCGTAGGCTACATCACATTTAAATACAATAAATGTTAAACAGCCACCTCAGAAATAAGTGATCGTGCCATTCTGGGTCACTTCAATTTACATCAGTCGTGTCATGTCATGTCATGTCATTCATAACTGTTATTACAGACAGCATAAATGAAATGTCTGAATTGTTCAGGGGAGCTTTGCTTCAGAAAAATATTGAGACAAACAGCCAAAATTCCAAAGATTGGTGTTTTGAGTGCACCTTATAAAAGAGCCATAATTTAAACCACCGGAGAATAATCTGCTCAGATGTGTTGAAGGGAAAGGGCATGAAAAAAGAAGTGTGTTTGTAGAAGAAACATGAGTTAGTGCTAGCTCCTTCTCCACCCTGGCAGATTTGTGCTAGTGAAAATTGATTGGGAGTGTGCCTGAGGCAGCAAGCTAACTGGATTTGCGAGCATGCAAGCTCCTACAGGGCCCCCATTTGGCTGCTGCTAGGTTACATCACGGCCAGGGGAGATTGGGTAGCGGGAGGTCAAGAGGAACAAAGCAGACTTACTGTTGTGATGGCAGGATTGGGCTGAAGCTTTCAGCTGGGCTTCGGGTGGAGGGTTGGAACTGGGAGGTGGAACTGGTTTTGAAGAGGTAGCACATGTATACTTTTGTCTAAATAAAAGAAAAAGATTGAAAGTCACATGGTACATCTTAAGCAAACATATACATCCACGCCCTTGTGTATTTATGTCCACAGAATAAATATTCTGTCTTATATAAATGATAGAATCTATAAAAGGTTCATATATGGATAAAATACAAGCTCAAGGATAAAACGTAGTTGTTTCTGTCTTTGCCCAGCATGCCTTGGAGGGTGCAGTGGGAGGATAAGGAGAGGCAGGGGAGCCGGGCACAGCGTGTGGGCGTCTCGAAAAGCGGCCTGCTACATTAGCAATAAAGCTCCATGTAATTAGCATGTCTTCTGCTGATAATTAGCGTCGCTGGGAGAGTGGCAGCAGCAGGCTCTGCCCGGCCTTTTTAGCTGTGCTTGCGAGGGGCTGAAGGCCCTTCTCCCTCACCCCAACTCTCATCAGCACACTTTTCCTCGCTCCTCTTCCTTTCGCTCGATTTTCATCTCAGCTCTTCAGGGTCAGGCCCGTTCCTCTTTTAACTCCAGCGTCTCATATCCAACATGCTGTAATAAGAGCCTATATACAGCACATAGACAAAAAATACCAGACCAAAAAGAGCTATAGAGAAAGATAGACAGATAGTTTGCCCCAGAGCCAAAGATTTAGGTCAAAATGAGTAGAAACCAAACCATCTTTTTATGCATTCCTGCAATGTGTTTTATAACTCATAAAAAATATGAAGATATGCACTAAATGTGATGAATCTGTGGAGAACCCACACTGACTGAGACTTATTAAAGCAGTGCCAACTCAGAAAAGAACGCTCGCAACAAATCAATGTTCATGGCACTGTCGAACCCTACTGAAGATGGCAGTAACATAGTTGTGCTTTCTTGGTGTATTGGTTCATCTCAGGCAAATAGTTTTCACTGGCACATTTTTTTTCTTTTCTTCTTAAAAAAAAAGAAAAAACATTAAAAGTCTCCTGCAAAGCAATAACTGAGGCTCAACAATAGGTGGGCAGGTCCAGGTAATTACATGTAAAGTTGCAAAGAAAGACCAAATTACAGGTGCTTATGTAAGGTAAAATTAGTCTGTTTCAGACTAGCAGAAAGAAAGCAGTGCAGCACAGTTGACGGAGAGGGATGTCAAGTGTTGCGCTGGCATGGATACCACAAATGGTTTATTTGGCAGCAGATGAAAAACTCAAACAGACAGATAGAGTTCCTATAATGGCGAGTGCCAGGCAAGGCTACCCAACATGTGAGGCGCATTAGAGAAGAGCTGAGACAAGGTTGGAAAAATCAGCGTGTTGTTACGCTCTTTTCCAGCATGAGTTAGTGATACGGAAGACCAGCTATGTTGCCCCAAAAGTTCTTAGTTAGTGGTGGCACTCTTCAGAGTCTTCCTATCCTTTAACAAGGCTTCACTCTAGGTTCAGGTTTAATTGGCTAGCTTTTTATGTGATGAAACAATATATCAAGCTTTATTTTACAGTCTTTACTAGAATTCATTTGACATTAACCTTTATCACATAACTGGTGAGGTTCTTTTCCAATTGCTAGAAAATGTGAGATAAGAACATAAATAAGAGGATTTGGAAACAGCGCAACAACCTTCAAGGCAACCCTTTCACATGCACGTGCACGTGGAGCCAGTGGACATCTGGGGCCAATCTCGTTCCCTGCCCAGATTAACCTAATCTGAACATTCACCTCATAATCTTGGCTATCACTAGCACCATCCTCCACCTGCAACTTCTGAATGGAAGAGAGCGAATAAGGGTGGCAGAGGTGTTGAGGGAACAGCGTGTGAGAAAAAGAGAGGTTGGTAATTATTTTCAAAGGTCATTCTGTTAATGACTACCTGCTCAGCTAATGAGATTCTGCAAAGCTCCCTCACCATGTTTTGCCCTCGTATGGCTCTCCGTATGGTGAGATGTGTGAGAGAGAGCACATGCAGGGCATTCGCCTCCCCTACACTGTCGCCTGTCTGAAGCCGAGAGGGAGTGAGGGAAGAAAAAAAAAACCTGCACAGAAGCATCAACTCAGGTTCATTAAATGTCTTGCAGAATGCTTAATGTTGCCAAGAAACGCTAATTAATTGGACTGATTTCAGTTTAACTTTTCTTCAAAGTAGCTGTTATGACTTAATTAAAAGATATTTGGCTCGTGTGGGTGCTTGCATGTCAATAGCCTACTACAGCACTCTGCCTCAGTCATCTCGTTCACTCTTACAGTACTTGTTTGTAGTAGCGACATCAGAAGGAACATTTGCCCAGAGCAGTTTTCTCTCAGCATGCACATGAAGGACTATTCATTCTACTTACAAAGAGCCGCTATAGGATAACTCACCAAAACAACTATATTAACTCAGAATGCTCTTTTAAGCTCCAGTCAGATAAGTTGAAGTGTTTGTGCTTATCATGATTAAGCGAAATAGAAACTCTCCTGTCCTGTTTGTCTGTTTAGAGGCCAAGTGTGTAACAGCAAATAGCATGCAGTTTACGGATATTAGATAAGATGAAATATGAGCAAGAACTTCTGTCTGGATGTTTTTTGTATTTAAGGTCTAAGTACCCTTTTTTCCAGCTGTCCTTTTTTTCCCTTCTGTAACACCATTTTAAAACGCTTTTTGCATCCAAGGACCACCTTATGATCATAGCACAGATTTAATTTTAAAGAGCAAATAGGGCAAATATGCACCATCATATTTATTTGTGCCTCCACTCATTTAGATATATAAAATATAAATGTAAATAAGTGTAAATATATTAGTGACTGTAGTGGCATATACATTACAGACCCCTAAGGTTACCAGACCCCACGTTCAGAACCATAGAAAGAAATCTTATGGTTGAGAACCAGATAAATCAAATGAGATGGAATTATGGAAATAACTGAATATTAATTCAGTTGTTAGTACAGTAACCCATACATTGGATTTGTTGTCCATTTCTAAAGCCTGGCTGCTGCATGGCTTATTCCCCAATGGTTTTTATGTTTCTCTCTGAAGATATTATAAAGATCCACCTGAACAGAAATGAGCTGCAGTCCTTTTTCTACAAGTCAGATCAGTTGAAAAACAAATTCTGTTTTCTGGGTTTGTAAGACGACTTTCAACTCTGAAAGCAGCAAGGCTGATCAGTCAGGGACTGAGAAGCTTCTTTGTGTTCTTCAAGCCTCCCAGCCGTCCTCATCTAAAGCTGTTTGGACAGACGGCAACAGAACAACTTGTTGTCCTTATACCTTGTGGCTGATGAATTCTTGAGGGGCACTTATTTGCATGCTCGCTCTCTCTCTCTCTCTCTCTCTCTCTCTATCTCTCTCTCTCTCTCTCTCTCTCTCTCTCTGTGTATATCTCTGATTGGAAACAGCTGCAGAGCACACGCAGCAACACTTTAAAAAACGAGTGCATTTCAGATGTCCAAATTGGGAGCCCCTTCCACCCCGTCCTCCTCCTCCTCCCTCTCTTTCTGTCTCCCTCCCACTCACTCCCTCCATGTGTGTGTATGTGTGTGTGCGTGAGAGTCTGTGTGTTTTTTTAGTGTTCTTCCCCTAATAAATGCCTCAAAAAAACCAGTAGTGGCCTAAAAATAGCAACCAACGATGCTAAATTTAGCGCTTGGCTTACTGCTCTGGCGAAGCGAATGGAGAAGAATAGGCGTGGAGAGACAGGGTGAGTAAGCAAGCCTCTATTCATTCAGCACCCGATGAACTGCTGCCCTTGGCCAGCTAAGGCACAAGACTCAGACCCCCCCTTTCCCATGCCACCAGAACTTAGGGTGGAGAAAAACATTTGTTCACTGGGAGAAAGGTGCTTTATTATTTACTTCTCTTTTGTGTGTGTCTGAGTTAGTTTTTTTTTTCTTCTTCATTTTTCTCAGTCCTTCACACTAACAGTGAAGTGAAATCCTTTTTATTTTGTTAAGAGGGGAAAGATGTCATATATGACTTTCTTACCCTTGTGCTACTGTGTTCTTATGGAAAGAAAGAATAGATCAGATGTTTTTAAAGCATATTTTCTCTCCACAAAAGCACCAGAAGGTGAGAGCAATAAAGCTGCAGTCTCTGTGGAGGTCAGACAGAGAGAATGTCTGAATTTCTTTTTTGATGTGATATACCAGTAATCAAACATTCTTTTTTCATTTCAAAATAACATAAAATGAGAGTCACGCCCTCCTCAGGCTCCCTGCAAGTGTGGGCGGAAAAAACGAGCGGCTATTTTGGGCTGTGGGTGTAGATGGCATTCAGCAGTGCTCCGTGGGCTCCCTTCGGGCCTGCCGGGTGTGGAAACACAAGGTCATGCCAGAGAGGTCAGGTGCCTGCTCATTGTTCCTCAAAGCTCTCAGCCCCTTCCTGTAATGCAGCTGCACGATAAGAGGCCATGCAGTACACAAAAGCTGATAACTGATCTGTGTGTGTGTGTGTGTGTGTGTGTGTGTGTGTGTGTGTGTGTGTGTGTGTGCGTGTGTGTGCGCTGTATGCATTTTCACACTTAGGATATAGCGCCTTAATTCACCATCAGCCAAAAAAAGAATCACAGCATGTTGCACATGTGTGTGTGTGTGTGTGTGTGTGTGAGTGTGTGTGTGTGTGTGTGTGTGTGAGAGGGAAGGGGGGTGGGGAAGAGTGGTGGTGGTAGGGGTTGAAGAGGTGGTGTGCGCATGTCCGTCTCTAAGGACATAAAGAGTAAAGTCAGTTTCTCAGATGCGTAGCTAATGGAAGGATGACCATGCTATAAGCACCCCTTTATCACATGACTAGGGTGCCATTTTGTGGATTTGGGATGGGTCATAAAAAGTGAAAGACTTCACTGTCCTTCATGTTAATGCAAAACCAGTAAAAGCACATGAGATGCTGCTTTTTTACACTCCTAAACCCCAAACAACAGACTCTGTTTCAGTGACGTGAAAAAATATTATTCTCTATAGGATAGAAGCGGTGGTCTCATATGGGGTTATACATTATACAATGATTCGGCTCTGACTTGTCATTTTAATCTTCATGCAATTAAGATTAACAATGTTTGATGGCTTTTGGACGTTTTTGCTCTAAAATCAAAAGCCTTAGATACAATCCATACCCATAAGATATGTTAAAACCAAAATGATTAAATGGTTCCTCCAGTCTCCACCAATCATTTTTAATGCATGTGGATGTCTCTATGAGGAACATCTGTGTTCTTCAATAGAGTGCCACTTGGTGCACTATTGTGCCATTTGTCTGCAGTCCTATAGTGCATGGTTTTGTACTGGGATTAGCTCGTTTTGTGCATTACCCATCGACAGAATTTATTCCTTGAGCCCAACCCAATCAACCCCAAACCCCCCCACCCCCATCCCCACCTCAGAATTTAACCTCAGACAGCTGTAATTACATCCTTAAAGTGCGGTATTACTTCAACTGTGGGCTGATGGGTCTTAAGCTCATCTCTTTGATACTAGATTTCATTGCATGGAGAGGCTTTGTCCATGTGTGTGTGTGTGTGTGAGAGAGAGAGAGAGAGACCATGTTTTTATATCTTTGTGGGGACCAAATGGGGGACAAAGAAATAGAAATATCTTATATTTTTGATCCTGTGGAGACATTTTGGTGGTGCCCATGAGGAAAATGTTTTTTTGTAGCTTTTAAGAAAAAAAACCCATAAAAGTTGTTTTTTTCATTACTGAGATTAAGGTTAGGGTTAGGGTTAGCATTAATTAGCTGTAGTAATAGTTATGTCAATGGAAAGTCCTCACAAGTATAGCAAGACAAACATGTGTGTGCATATGTGTGTGTGTGTGTGTGTGTGTGTGTGTGTGTGTGTGTGTGTGTTAAAGTAGTCAAAGTAGTGCATTTGGCAAATTAAAAAGCCCTTTCCTTTTTATAATTGTAGAAGGCACGTCTTTATTGTGAAGTCTTCTCCCAGTATATCAAAGGGAGGTGGTTTGATGCACATATATACACAAATTCTCAGACATGCACACATGCACACATGTGGCATCCCTGCCCCTTGTCATCTCCATCCATAGTAGCATGTTCGAACCGCACTTAATGAAGTAGCGGCTTCCCCTGCTCCCGGCCAACCACCTGCTTCCAATAAGCGGCGACCTCTCTCTCATTCTTTCGGAAAGGGATCTCATTTGCTCGACATAGCAGGCACATGGGATGTTTGGCTGAATGTGTGGGCAAGAGGGTCTGCTTTGAGTCTTCGTGTATGTGTGTGTGTGCATGTGTGTGTGTTGACACGTGTAAAAGCATCCCCTCCACACATGGAGTTTCAGCAAGGTACCATAAAATGATGTGTAATAGAGTGTGTGGAACTCTACATCCCCTCACCCTCTCCCGCAGCCTCACACACCCCACTACACACACACACACACACACACACACACACACACACGAAAGAGGCAGGACTGCTGAGTGGCATGAAGTCATTTTTGCTGGCCTAATGGGACCACCTCAGTGTTGGCGGCTTTCTGCATGAGTCTATGGTGCAGAGTGGAAAAGGCTTTCTCTTCCACTACGTGCTGAATAAGGCAAACCACCCAACTGCTGAAATATGAACTTCATATGAAAACATTCCTTTTTTTTTCACATGACCTGTGAACACGATTTATCAGAGAACCAGCCTCTTGAGTATATTGGTTTGCCAGGGATCCAAGCTACAGTTATGAGATTTCACCAAAAAATATATTAGTATTTGGTGAGCTTTTATTTCACATGGTTTGAAGCCTTCAGGGCCATGAGCTTGTTTTTGTTCATGCAACCTGGTCTGAACATGGCAACATGGCTCAGCTGCTATTTCCAGTAAGGAAAGGGGCCAAATATGTTTTGTTGATTGGTTTGTCTCCTCGCCTTCATAAGCACGCTGCAAAATGTGGGCTTTTCTCCAGCCCCAGGCCACTACCCTGCCAGAGTTGCCTCAGAAATTGAGAGCTCGTTTTGTACGATTTTTGCAACAAACCCCAAATCTATGGTGCTTGTCTAGACTCTAGTCCCCAAAATTTCTGGGCCTGATTCCAGCATGTCTGAAGGTTGGCAATGACTGACTGAAGGCTAACACAGCAGACAGGGGATAAAGTGGGCACATGGAAGGCTGTCTGGTGCATTGGTCTGATGATCTGATCCTTGAGT
This sequence comes from Scorpiodoras heckelii, assembly GCA_028566435.1. Lineage (NCBI taxonomy): Eukaryota > Metazoa > Chordata > Actinopteri > Siluriformes > Doradidae > Scorpiodoras > Scorpiodoras heckelii. The sequence continues at coordinate 10,109,258 of JAOVVH010000035.1, read as the reverse complement.
GGTTTGACTAATTCATCAGGTCTTCTATTGAAATGGTGACGGATGTTAGAATGGGACTTAAGTTTATTAAATAGTAGCTAATTTATAGACTACACTTGTTATAGACAGCAGAATCTGGTATGACATTTAGTTTGACAGACATGCACACATGCCTGTGCACGTGTTGGGCTGAAGGTTAGAGAAGATGAGTGTATGTAGGCCAATGTAGAGAGGCAGCATCGAGAGGAAGCTGTTTAATTAGGCGTGTGCCTCTGAAGGCTTTATTTTCATTGTCTTTGTCTTCCAGTTTTTTTTTAGCTCTATCCTCCCATTTTACCTTCTGTCTTTTTATTCACTCCATCATATTGGCCCCCGAATCCCCCTCCTCCACTTGCTAGGCCATTTTCCGCTTTGTTAGATTGATTACTCCTCATCAATAATGTTTTGGACAGTGGATCATGCAGTCTTCATCTACTGAAGCTATTAAGATGTCAGACTAGGAAATGATTTCTCCACTCACTTCAGGTACAAAGAGGGTTCGTTCCCTGTCATGGCTTATTTTTAGTCACACAAACTGGAAACATTAAAGATGGAGAGTGGTGTGTTGGGAAATTGATTTATTTGTCAGGTAGTTTTTTAATCAAACTTGTCGTGTGTGGTCATGTAATTTAACCTGTGATTATGTGTGCTACATGTGCTGGACTTTAGACAATTAGAGATTGGAAAAAGGGGGAGAGACAAAGACACAGAGAGCTCGAGAGTGAGAATGAAAAGCCAGTGAACCATCTATGGGCATCTTTTGGATCCAAACTCATGATTGGCTCTTCTCTGCCCCCCTGCAGCGTATGTGTGTGTGTGTGTGTGTGTGTGTGTGTGTGAGAGAGAGAGAGAGAGAGAGAGAGAGAGAGAGAGAGAGAGAGAGAGAGCTAGTGACAGGTGTGTGCGCTCTGACAGGTGCACATGTGTGGAATGAGTGGCATTGCAGGCAGCCCCCATGGCGGCCCCACGCTGGCTCTTAAACTGCCAGGCCCGGCATGAAAGCTCCGCATGCCAGCATGACCTCACATCAGTGCAACACTGCCTCTTTACCCTTCATTGCCATCAGTTCTCCAACACTTCACTCCTTCCATCAGTTCAGTGCCTCACTACTCTTTAATGTTACAGTGAACCTAAATATCGTTGCATTCAGCCAAGTTCATTTAAAGACCACCCAGTGTTAAGAGACATAATCATAAAAGGAAATAATATCTTTGAATTCAATAATGGTAATAAAAACCACACAGGAACACGTGACCTTGTTATTAATTAAGTCTGATTTATTATATAAATATATATTTTTTTAATGGATTTTATAGTATAGAATAGTGTTGAAGGTTGCTGATGTGCACTCACTACATTTCTTATAATCTTAAGATAAAATGTAAGAAAAAAAAAAAATAAGTCGCCATCATATAACACATATGGAAGTAGAATATACCCATTCAGTTCTAATACCAGATTGTTATATTTGTGTTTCAAGCAGAAAATGAATCCTAACTCATCTCATCTCATCTCACTTTCTTTGTCAGTCTTCATCAAATCTTGGTTTCTGCAGAGTAAATTTAATTATGGGGTTTGTGCTGTAGACAGGCAGATGAACGGGACACTACGTCTGCGTGAGTGTGTGCGAGTGCGCATACCGCGCACGTCATTAGCGAGTGACTGTGCCCCCATATACGCTAATGTTTCCTTATTATAGCCTCTCGCACTGTTTTTGATGAAGCGTCTTGAGCTGCCTTTTATGAGTTACTTTGTAGCAGTTAAGACTTCTTTAAATCACAAGCGGACACTGGCTATTTGTGTACATGTGTACAGACAGCCACTGATGAAGTCATTTAGGAAATGAATGTGAAACAAGGCCAGATTGTGTTGTATTCTGTTTGTGCTGAACAATCGAAATAGGGTACAGTACAGACACAGATTTTAGGTTGAATTGTGAGGAGAGTGTTATTTCTACTAGGAGGTGGCCATCAGGTGGCTGAGAGGAAAACTGCTGGCTGTGGATATTTTCTGGAGTATCCAGAATTCCATGACAGATTAAATCCTATAAATCTCATGACTTTGTTTCATGTTTCATGCATTTTCCATAATATTATGTCTTATACATTTAATACTTATATACACCATATACTTATACATATTAGCATTTCTGTGCTGTTATACATATTTTAGACAGATTCATCTTATGAAAATGGTTCAGCCCCACAAAAAAATTTTTTAGGTTAATTAAACAAGATTTTGAGTAATTTATTTAGTATTTAATCATCAAAATAATAAAAGCATAAAGAGGCCAGCTATACATTTCTCCCCCAAAGTTCCTTCCAGGTCTGATGTTTGATGAGCATTTTGAATGCTGTGTTTGCAGACATTGAGAAAGAAGGGCCTAAATGGGTGTGATAGCCCTGACCCAGATGCAGACGATTCAGTCGGTCACAGCCCTGAGTCTGAGGACAAGTACCGCAAAATCAACGAGGACATAGACCTAATGATCAGCAGGCAGAGACTGTGTGTAAGTACCTACATCCATAAACACCACTCTGACTCTCCCCTTTCTCTCTCTGTCTCTCTCTCTCTCTCTCTCTCTCTCTTTCTCTGTCTCTCTGTGGCCTTCAGGCATTGAGCAAGAAGGAGAATAAAGACAGCGAGAGCCCGGAGCTTGAGTCTGCTCTCGCTCTCACTCCACGCACAGAAGAGAAATACAAACTGATTAATGAAGAGTTTGATCATATGATCAAGACTCATAAGATCCCTGTAAGTACAGCAGCTACAGAGGACAACAGGCTGAGATCTAACAGCCATGCCACCTTGCTATAGTAGTGCTAACCACTCTCTCAGGAAAGCCAGTCATTTGAATGGGAGGCTTGGAAAAAGCTCGCGGTTAGCTACAAAAGCTAGCATGCTGCTAACTCTTCCTATTCCGTGCTTGCTGAATTGAATTCTGTGGTTTGAGGTTTGAGTTTGTTGCCATCAACAGTCATCCTCAAACAAGATGAAGAGTCTTGACTCAGTATTCACAAACATTTTTTTTTTTTGTGTGCGATGAGAATCTTAACTCGACTTTTCAAAAAACAAAACATCTATTAATTACGTTTGGTCAAAATGCTTTCTAACCTCACATAGAGTCCAGTTATGGTTTATGTGAAAGCTGACTTTGAAGGTTAAATGTGCATGTGTTTCTTTCAACCTCTCATCAGAGCATGTCAGCTGAAAGCGCACAATAGCTCATGTAACTGAAAAAAAGCTATGCAGAAAACAGCACTGTACACACAGCCACACGCATTCCCACGGTCATGTACACACACACATACACACTGAAGAGAACTGTTATGTGATAGCTTGTTTGAAATGAAGTCATGAAATGAACAGTCTCCCACGAACTGATGATGATTTTGAAGTAGAATTAAAATGAATTCTGGGGATCGCTGTTGGGCTTTTGAAGAAGACCCTTAATCCCCCACTCACTCATTTATATAGTGAAATAAAAACCCATTTACTTTTAAAAAGTCTAAAATGGCCTCTACTATCTATTATAATGGTATCTATCTGGTCATTATAAGCAGTCAAAACATTTCCTGTGTGTCTTATGTGAAACACTGTACCAAACCTAAGGTACTATAGAAGTGCACACACCAGACATGCACACACACATAGAGTGAGAGAGTGGTATAAAGTGTAGCCTAGAATAATGCTGATTGTGATGGCCGGTTTGGTTTGTGGTCACAGTGGCTCAGCCACGTTCTCTCAGTTATAGTGCGGCTTGAACAGGAAGGATGGCACCATGCAAATAATAGCCTGCAAAAAACTTGTAGCAAGATAATGAGAGCATGATAGACAGAGGGAGGAATAAAACGAGTCACTCCACGTGATCTAGAAAGCACAGAATGATAGGACTCTGAGTGCACTTGTAGATAAATTTAGTAGTAAAACAAAGGGTTATTCATGATACCAAAACCTGAAGAGTTGTTTGGGAATTTTGTGGAAAACTATGATAGGGAACACCTTAGGCACAGGGAGGAGGAGGGATAATGAAAAAAATAAAACTGAAAGCACAAGGGAAAGAGGAGACCTTCTACACAGAACGAAAATATTTGCCCAGCCCTGAGCAAATGATTGCTTCAACCTTAGAGAAAGAGAGAAAGACAGAAAGACCGGGAGAAAGAGGGACAAGGCTCTTGTTTCTGCTGTCTGATGCTGCCCCAGATGAGCACTTATGGACCCTTAGGACACATGGCTGCAATTAGGGGCTATTTTCTCCTTACGAAACAAAACATGGAAGAGCTCACACATCTCCTCTCCTCAAGGTTAAGCCACTCATAGAGTAACGTGGTAAATGAAAGATCAGATAAGATCTTTCTTTCTCGACAGCTTTCTATCTGTTCTCCCTTCTCTGTTTTTTTGCCTTTACCTGCTGATATAAAATGTTTGATAATTCCTATTATTTTTTTGTCACTGGCACTGTTCACTGTAGCTCTGTGCTATTTTAGTAATTATAGCTTTTCCATATGTTTCAGGCCGTGCCCCCTTCCAACTATGACATGCCAGTGTCCATCCCAGTGAGCAACCAGATCTACAGCCACCCTGGAGGGTCCCTAGGCAACCACAACCTGGTTCCACTGGCCCATCATGGCATACAGAGGAACAGCATGTCCCCAGGTGTCACACACAGACCTCCAAGTGCAGGTAATGCAGCTGCTTACAGAGACATACTGCACATACTGTATATACAGATACATGGCAAATGAATGGAAAAACTGCTAGGTCATAGGTAGAGGGAATATCAATACAGATCAATACACAGTTATTCTAACTGACCACCTTTATCCCATGATGAAACATTTCTATCATGGTGGCAGTGGTCACTTCAAGATGACTCTGCCTTCATCTACAGAGCACTAGAACTAACTGAATGAGGATTTGATGAGGATGAAATGGTCTTCAGAGACGCCACATCTCAACACAATTGGACACCTGTGGGAGATTTTAAACTGACATGTTAGACAGCGCTCTCCTCCGGCATCATTAAAAATGCTAAGGGGAATATCTTTTTGAAAAATGGTGGAACTGAACTGACTGGCTGAACACATTACTTTAATTTGCCGCGCATCTTTGTGTCAGCCTCAAATTAATTACTTATAATGAAGTTATAATGAAATTTATCCAAGTTACAATTTGCCACTGATTCCCTTCTATACAATAGTATACTATATTTATTCAAAAAGAGCAAATCTGCTAATCTTGTCCTGAATATACAGCTATTGACACACACTCACATATTCTAGCCCCATTTCCAGTTTTCTCTCTAGTTCTCCGGCTGGCTAAGGCAAAGGCTCTCGCCCCTTTAGCCCTGTGATTAGCAGTCATGATCTTCTGATGCAATCAGCCGCCCAGTACAGGAGGGCTGGCTAAATATGAGATTTGGCCCAGCCCCGTATTCTGCCTGACCACAACCGCTGCACTGCTGATTTAAAAATAAAAATGTGTCATTTTTCTTGGATGCAGATGCCTGGCCTGTCTGGCCACATTATCCCCCCCCCCATACACCCCCACCCAACACACACACACACACACAAACACACACACACACATACCCAACCACCCTAAGCATACTATTAACAAAAAAGGGAGTGTCCCTCATACACACTTACACACACTCCTTTTGTCACCTTGGCTTTTCTTTGGCCTGCTCACCACATACACATACTAGGATATGGCTGAAGATGAAACTTAATAAATGATGTGATAGGCCTAAAGGAAGGTTTTGCAGTAAAATGTAAACTTCAGTGAAGTTATTGAAACCTATTCTCTTTCCTCTCTCTTTGTTCACTGTTCTAGGTGGTCTGATGGGTGCTGATCTTACCACAGGCCCTGGCACCAGTGCTGGTAAGGATGGCATCCCCACCTTCTACAGTATGTCCCCTCTTGACTTTTACTCACCCACAACTCACATTTTCTTCCAGCTTAAGCAGACTAAAAGATTTGAGGAAGGCCAGGCCTTGTGCTAATGATTTTCTTGCAGTCATTAACATTCACATTAACATTCAGTCTGTGGGTTGGAATAAATGTAGAATAAACAGCAAAATTATGAGCTAGCATACCTGAAATAAACTATGCTTGTCATCCATTATAGAAATTAATTACTGTGTAGTGATATTAATGTACTTTAATGGCAAGCATTTTCAATACCTGACCCATTTTGTCTGTATAAATAACATTATCATAGAACACTGTGGTTTAGTGTGATTATCACAGCAAAAACATTTTGTCTTCTGAGGTTTGGCTAAGTCTTACATGCGTCCACCATGACTTTAGTCTCCATGGCACGTTATGTAAATACTAGTAACCTTTTTAAATGGCATAAACATTGTCAGGTTTTTTTTTTCGTTGTTGTTTGACCCAGAATAATATTCAAGCAGAATTCTCGATTTCTTGTATGGCATAACTGCTAGCATATGTTTGGAGTGCAAGAAAGAGTGTGTTTGCCCATAAATAGCTTTTGGAATGTGTATGTGCTTGGTGTGTGTGTGTGTGTGTGTGTGTGTGTGTGTGTGTGTGTGTGTGTGTGTGTGTGTGCGTCTAATCCACTTGAAAGGGAAAGTTATAGTGCATGTGGATACATACTGGGGCTTTGACTTGTGGTTGCTTCAGAGACAGCTTATGCATGCATATGTGTGTGCATGTGTGTGTGTGTGTGTGTGTGTGTGTGTGTGTGTGTGTGTGTGTGTGTGGGCGTGGGTGGATGTGTATATGTCTGTCTGAACAGCTCAGCAGTGGTCACCACAGAAGCATGGCTATATTCTATATAAAAATCAGGACAGTAGATTCTTGGAAACTGACATGGTGCTCGGTTTAGCCCAGCTGGGTAACCTTGTCTGGCCCGGCAGTGCCCCCAGGGCCAGTGGAGAGAGTTGAGGCCGAGGTCCTTCTGTCTATCTCCTCTCCTTTACTGTCCCTCTTATACAAAAGTACCTCTCATGGTAGCGGCTCTACCATCAACATTCAAAGTCTTCGGCTGTCCAATGCAACCATTGTGTCCGAGGGAAGCTGAACAGAGGGCGCACTGTAGCTCTGATACAGGCCATCCGATTGGAAACAAGAGCCAGGGAGAAGTCATGAGGCACTCAAAGACGTTCCATTCAAGTGTCCTCCAAATTAATGGGCCACAACTAGGCATACGGGATGAATATTCAGATTTTTTTTTTTCTTAAATCCAGTTCTCTCTTAGTCATGGCTGAGGTTTTTCATAGCGTGGCATGCCAGCTGTTTAAAAATGCTCCCTGCAGTCTATTTGAAGAGACACACTGTGCGGTTAAAATGGCATTACAGTAAATGATGAATAGCATGAAAGAGTCTTAATCACAACTCGTTTGGAAAATGGAACAATGTCTCTGGCTTCAGCTTTTGCCATGCAGTGTGTTTACTATGACTCGATAATTTTCCATTCATACACTTCTTTATGTGCCACATGTGGCCTTGTCAGACGACCACAACTTCTGTGCACTGGAGTGTGTATGTGCATTTATTTCAGTGGGTCACATGTTGATCAGGAATGACAGAAAGGTCAGTTAGACTATGGAAAAAAACTCCCTATCACATCTTATGAACACATCAGGGAAATGTCACATGTTGGGAACAAATCACGATGCTCCTACTCACCCATGGCTGATGAGGTGCTGCTTACTCAATTAGCAATTGTACTTGAATAATATTATTTTAGTGGGCAAACCTGGGCCATGGTTCAAATCCTCAAGGCCAGTGGAATATACATTTAGACCGAACAGAAATCTAACGTAGCCATTACACAAAGACAAAGAGTCAGCACATGTCCAGAGTGAATTATCTATGCTATCATGGCCACTAGCTTCTGTAGCCCCTTACAAGGAAACTCAGTCTGTGGGCATTAACAGTTAGTCCTCTTCTGCGAAGGCCCAGAAATAGCCTTAGGCTCTTTATCAAAGATACACATCAAGTCATTTAGGCGGGTGGAGGGGACTGCTGGTATCTGGCCAGCTGTAATTTTAGCACTTCCCCATTGTGAGTGAGATGGGAGAGTGAGAGAGAGCCTACCGTTCAGTCACAGAGCAACAGAAGAGTTTGAAGGTCAGTGGCGTGTTGCGTTTCTGTGAGATTCGTCGTACATAGCCGACTGTTGTCCAGAATTCTCTCACTCTGAGTTTAGAAACAGAAGTGGGACAGCCTTATAACGGTGTCTGAGAATACATTTTGTTCAGGGTTTGAGATTTTAAACTGGCCCTCAAGACTAGTCTGATGCTTTACAGTGGATTCAGGACAAAGTAGACCTGATAAAGTAAAACTGAATCAGTAGTAAGTGGTTTGATATTGGTGCGTTATTCACCTTGTATTTTTCAAGTTCTGTTCAATCTTTATGCATATTGACTGTTTTATCCATTTTTATATGTGATTAAAATTTGCGATACCAATTAATTCAAAATTTATACCAATTTAATTAAAAAGCATCAGTCGAAGCTTCAGAACAATATTCACAACACTCATCAGGTGTCATAATCGGAGTGCTTCATAAACACCATATGATTGTTTTGTGTAATAACCACCCTCAATTTTAATCTCTTGCACATTGTAAAATCTCGTCACGTCTCCATGACAACCAGCACAAAAAAACAGAAGAGAAGCAGTGTACTCTACTCTAGAGGAACTGCAGAACTTTCAACTGCTTACGTTTCTATAGTGTGTATGTTTACAAGGCACATTTTACCTAAATGATTTAAAATTATGGAGGTAGTTTTAGGATGAATACATCTGTTTTTCAATGGGGGGGAAAGGATGTATTTTATCCCCTCTATCTCGCTCCGTCTGAATCCTTAACAATGATCTGTTTTTGTTGAGTCTTCAAGTGTTACTTCAAGTACTAGAGCCAGCTGCTTGCAGCCTATACTTCACTGTATGAAAGGAGGCAGGAAATACATCACTGCAAATGGCACACACACACACATACACACACACACACACACACACACACACACACACACACACACACACGAGCTCCTGGTTCCCAACCCGCTTCTCCCCCTCATTTTCCTCAAATCATACAAATTGCGCTTTTCAGACTTTTCATTTCAAAACAACGAAAACCATTGCCTTCAAATTAAAGAAAGATCACTGCGGAGAAATTGCCGAGGACAACATCTGTGTCTCGTTTTCCCCTTCAGCGTATGATTAGGAAGTTCATTTATGTCTAACGTATAATTCCTGCCCCTCTCTTAAGTGGCAGCAAGTGAAAAACTCTTCATGTTGTAAGCCACAAAGAAAATGGGATATCAAAAGAAACAAAGACACCGTACTTCTGTCTGTTTTTCCCACTGTAACATATCTTTCTGGGTTTTGTCACTGAGCTAACTATTACTAGTATTATTACTAGCTGGTACTAGAATTTACATGTCTGCTGGTCATGGACCAATACACACATTTATCCTTCATTGGTAAATGATGGTGCTTGAACCCAATTTTTTTTGTCAAATTGCAGTTGTCAGGCAGAGAGCAGGCTTTATGATGATTGGAATAAAACAGTGGTGATATTTCATTTTACCCATTAGAAATCTTGATATACTTTAGGGAATTTATTTTCTCTTGTGATTAAGTAAAGGATGTTACACTGTCTCTTTGTATTTGATTAAGCTATCAAAAATCTTCAGGTCTTATAAAAACCTCTTCTAAAGTTGTTCATAAACCCATTGTGACTTCCACATATTATACTATTATATTGTTAATGATTTATACATATTATACTATTACACATTGTACTTACACATATTATACTATATATCATACTATTATGTTTATATACATATGCACAAATTATACTATATATAATACTATTTATGACCTTTTTTATTTTGGTCATTAGACTCAGAAACTAAGGGTTAATAAGTTTTCTCTATTCACCAACCACCTGCCTCGTTACCGCAAAACCACAGCAGAAAAAGATGCATCGCGGTCTCTCTCTCTGTCTCTCTCTCTCTCTCTCTCTCTCTCTCTCTCTCTCTCTCTCTCTCTCTCTCAGACACACAAACACA
>JAOVVH010000035.1:10064541-10077274 GCA_028566435.1 Scorpiodoras heckelii | reverse complement strand
CACACACACACACACACATAATGACGGCAGATGGCCTCCTGCAATAATATATTTTTATTATTAGTCTATAGTAGTGCAATAAGGAGGGGTAGATTGACTCGGTGATTGTTTAAGGCTGTAAGTGGAGGGTTTAAATAAGCAGAATGCTGCCAGGAGCTGTGATAGTCCCGCCCCTTTATGCGCTGGTCCTTGTCACATGTACCTTGCTTTTTACATTGGTTGGTGTCGCTCTGGCAACCGGAGGTGAGCTCAGAGGGTGCATGTGAAAGAGTGTCAGTGTGCACGTATGTCTGTATGCCTGTATGCATTTGCATATACATTGTAGATATTTGCTAGAAAAGAGTATGTGCAAAATTAGGGGTTTAGGTGTGTATGTGTGTGTGTGTGTGTGTGTGTGTGTGTGTGTGTGAGTTGGTGCATATGCATATAACCAGACACCATTCTGTTTTCCTGCTACACCATTTCCCTTAGGACAAATCTCATTAAGTTCACTGTAATTCTCCACCCATCTTAAATATAATATGATGTCCTGTCACATCACAGGCATGTTGTGAAATTGGTCTTATGCATCCTATGAGTTTCTGAGATTCTCTATATGAGTTGAAACCAGGGACCGTACTCCTATAATCATTTTTTTGTATAAAGAATAAGCAGAAATAACCTCCATGCCTTGCCAGTGCAGCCCAGTTGTGTAATAACCTAATCTGCTTCTGCAGATATCTGGTACTGAGCTTTTGTCAGAGTTCTTTTTAGTGTTCATATTAATTACATTCCTTGGTGTACCACGGAAATGGTCTACAGAGAGAGAGAGAGAGAGAGAGAGAGAGAGAGAGAGATAAAGGCAACTCTTTGGTTAAGAGGTTTAAATCAGCTCTAACACTAGACTGAACAGGTGAGTAAAGCTTGTAAAAGCCTTGATGAATGATTTAGCTCATTTTAAGTGCTACATTGTACCATTCTAAAGACCACTCATGCTGTACACTAACTTAGCTGCCCTGAGCTAATTCTTACTATTTTTTATTTCTGCTCTCATAAACAATTCAGAATTTATCTGTCATACAAAACCCTGACTCAGTACAGGAGCGAGCCTGCATGCATCTATTAGTGATGTTTTTATAGTGTTCAAATGGATCTGATTGGTTGATTGGCTGAGTGTCCATTTGAAGTCTACTATGCTCTGTCAAATTTAGATTATCCGAATGCACCTTGTGCTATAAATAAATTGCTATAATTGCACTGAAATTCACCTCAGTCCTATCAGATGCAAAAGCCTGAATAATACATTTCATGCCAGTGAATTATTCACTTAATAATTACAAATGATTTTTCTCATAAATCAGGAAGAATTTGTTGGAACTGTTGTAATAGAAACTAAATTATATGGGTGACACAAATAGTATTTTACAGCTCCCCAGAACCTGATTTCACCACAGCCCTAATTATTTGGGCTGAATTTAGATGAGGCAGAATTAACAAAGCCAAAATCTAAACCCTGGGACTGCCGTCAAATCTACGATAAATTGGCTTTATGCTGTTTGTAAGTGGTTAGTGTTGTTTCTAAATGTACGCGCCGTCCAATTAAATCATTTGAATGCTGCACCTGTCACAGGCGCTGGCTACGTCATGCAGTGAACCACTCTTACATTAGAATCTTGACTTTATGCAAATTTGATGAGCACCGCCTCATGCATATATGCGGCGCTCCCTGGAGCTGCCTGCTTAATATCCTTATTAGAAGGAGGGGGGGATTAAAAATTGATGGCAGAGGTTGGGTAGGCAGATCACACCCTTCGATCTGCCCATGGCGTGTTAGTGCAGGGTCTGCAGCCGCTTCTGTGCAACAGTGCTTCCTTCTTTCAAGGTGCCACCATCTTAAAGGGTTTAGCAGTGGCGAGCACGCGGAAGAGGGTAGGGACCTAAAATGTCCGCTGGCACAGGCTCGCGCATCCTCCTTTGCTAACGTGCTCGCATCAATTACAAAATTATCCAGTATCACTGAAGCCATGCATGCTGAGCGATTCATTTGCATGCATCGACTCACCCTTCCCCCGTTACTATCAGTTTTATATGCGAATGGCTCATGGCAAGCAGCGGCGCGTCTTATCCATGCACAACACGCGTCCTTTTGCACAAATGCAGGGTGGAGCCCAGTGCATGTTATCACAGGCTGTGTTCATCTATAGCGCCTCATGATCACTAGAAATTCCAAATAAATATATATTTGCTACGTGACCTTTGGCTAGAACCTTGGCAAACCATTATATTGATATTTAAATTCGCACAGCTCTAATCTAACTTTGGATGAAAACCAAGGCGTGCCCATAGCTCTGACAAATGCCAATAACTCTTCGATAATGCACAGCTCATTTGAACACTTTACTGTAAGAGACTGAAATTGTCTTAGTTATCACACTGACTTAATTGTCTAGGTTTCCCATTTGAGTCATAGAGTCATCGCTGTTCTTCCTCGCCAAATTTCTGTTCGCTGTTCTGGCAAGCCCAATCCACTCCAGTGTCTTAATTATTTCAAAGGCGGCTGCTTAAAACAGGGCAGCACCACAGCTGCATTTGCATTTCGCTTTCATCTCTCTAAGCCCTCATGGCACCACCGAAGCAAGTGTGCGGGAAATGAGTCCTAATGCTTGGCTCCGTGAGCCCGCAACCAATTCATACACAGGCGTGAATTGGCACACACATACACACACACACACACACACACACACATAGAGGCATATATGCAGGCATACAACAAAAGAGCTCTACATGCATTCAGAGCATTTCCATGGTGAGTTAGGTGACAAAAAAAGGTAGGCGCATATCTTCTATGGACGGTGATGTAAAGACCAGGGTTGGACCCTATTGTAGCTTGGTCAGGTAATTGCCAGAGGTGAATAGACGCATGGAAGTGCAGACAAAGTATTGGGTTCATTTTCTACTTCTCTTTCTAGAATGTATGCCATGTGGTTTTACTAGGAGCACTCACACCTGCAATCACATGGTAATGGGCTTCTTTGGCGGTCTGTGGCATTGAATGGATTGTCACAGAAGAACAAGGTCTTATAAGGGAAAGTGGCAGCGAGGCATAGCTACATTGACTAGACAGCTCTGATACAGTGTAATTTGCCTTTGAACAAACCTGCACTTTTGGTCATATATTTATCAGTAATGATGTTATGTATAGCACTGGCTACCATCCATCATTTATTTGTGTATATATCACCCAAGAAAATCCTTGCTGTTTGTGACACCTCTGTATTCCCCATTATTTTCCGGTCTCCGGTTTCGGGTGAGCATGCATGTAAATACCCCTCTGCCTACATCTTGTAGTCTCACCTCCCGGAAGTCTTGATCGTGTTGATTAGTGTGAAAATGCGCTCCTGGTGTGTTCTGAGAAACTCCGTCCCCCTCACTCACATGCACCTGATGTGTGGAACCCCCCCAGACTGTCGAGATGAGGAGATGAGTGTAATTAAATTCCTGCATGTGTTAGGCCAGGCCTGTCAGCAGCTAATAAACAGAGAGAGGGAGTCTCCTGTATACTGAAATAAGACAGCAGGGCATGGAGGGCAGCCAAAAGGGAGCCGGACAGACACTCAGACTGCAACGTGACATTATTTTCACGGCACCTGAACAGCATGTACATTGCAGTTTCATAGATTTTGTGTTAAATATTTTTTTATAAAGTCGTTCTTGTATAATCAATGGTCTGTGCATCATTTCTTTTATTATCATCCGACAAAACATTTCCTCTTGCATGGGTTTGTGGTTGCATAACCCTACAACTGGTTGTCTCTATATAAAATAGTCACTATGCATATTGTTTGTGCTTGATTTTGCCCATGATGTGTGCACTGCATGGTTTTTCCTGTGCTTTGTTTGCTGGGAAGAACCCTCATTTTTCACCCAGCAGACAAGATGCAGGCTGTCAGTGGGGGAATCATACCTGGTTCCATGCTAGACCAGTCGCCCCTCATACAGCCCAGTAGCTGCTGATTGTCAGTGTGGGGTGCTGGCAGAGAAATGCAATAACTCTAGACACCCAGGCTGTGGAACTGTAGAGGGGGATGGGTGAACTCGCAGCCTGCCAGCGACATGTGTAAGAAAAAAAAACTGCTTTTGGCTGAAAAACACATCCTGCAGCCTAGACAAACACACAAACCTGCTTTGCTACTTCCTACTACTTCCTTATGCTCTTCCTTATCAGTCTGGAGGTAACTGTCATGGCTTTCATGGCTGTGGGTCAACATCATCTAATTATAAGCATAGACAGGAAATATGTCATGAGAGAGGAAGTGCGTCATAGCATGGTTGTGAATAATTTGAGAGCCGTTTCTATCAGTATAGTAGGAAGCTGGGTGTGTTTGATGTTAACGCTCAAAAACAAGAAGCGCAATTTACTCAGTGGTCAATGATTAACCATTTACATTGGAAAAGATGCAATGAACTAACCCACTCATCTCATTTATTGTGTCAAGATAAAATATTGCACACTGCTTTTTTGTATGAATGAACCATTTTCAATAAAGTGGATTGGTTTTTCACATCAACCTGACCATGTGGACTTTTATTTTACAATATCTATTTCATCAGTGTTCAATATGTGTGGAAAATGGTTTTAATGCAACAAGTTAATACTTTGTGCTTCAATGAGCTATAAAATTGCCTGAAGTCTTATAAAGTTGCTATTAAACAGTAATTAACATGTAATTAAGGCTTCCTTAAATCCCTTAAATTGTGATGTTGTTTTTTGAACAAATCTGTACACATTATACATTCTTCAGGTTTTTTTTTTTTTTTTTGCTTTAGGATCTATGCTACTCTCTATTGACAAGAGAACCAGCACATAGCCTAGCACAATAACTTAATAAGACGTGACAGCTGTCATTCCTCCTTTGACATCTGTTAGGAGAAAGACACCATCACTTGAACAAAGCCTGCACTGTTTTTGAGCTTGCTGCAGAATAAAATACTACTGTAAAGCTTCCCTGGCAAGCAAAACTATTTAAGACACTGTACAGATAATACAAAGCAATCTAGCTTAAACTGTAAACAGAGTTGCAAAATATGCACCACAATAGCTAATTAAAATGACCTTGCTACACAATAGGATTGTAATTTGCCTTGCATTAAACACATTAAAACTTAACCTTAAACTTTGTATGTCATATAAGATCCATTTCATACATCTTGTATGAATTCAGACCAAATGGCAAGCGTGAGATCATGTTAATTATAACAAACTGGCCAACTTGGGATGTGTTTGCAATAATTTAAAGTCTTTTTTTGGATCATGCCAATGCCACAATTGCCTGTCACCATAGCTATCCATGAAGAAAGCAAAATTAACCATTTTCTCAGGGTGGGAAAATCTATAACTCAATTTATAAAATGTTTTGATTAGCGATCTCATTAGCATAATAAATGCATCTGTGATGTCATTATTGCAAAGGCCAGTATTGTGATGAAGACAGAAAATGACAACAATGTTCATAAGACATTCGTAGTAGGCAGAAAGAAAACAAATCCTTAGCGTATAATTTTTAAAAAATAATTAAAGAAACTACAGTCTTCCCCACTTGGTTTTTTGGGCTCACAAGATCAAGGCTCATGAATACACAGGTCAAAGTTCACCAAGATAAAGTCAAAGTGAAAAGTAATCGCTTACTGAAGAATGTGCAAGTTAGGTGGAAATGTGTTCAGTCTGAACATTGCTTAAACTGTAAAAGGAAAAGTGTGCAGTTTGCAGATGTCTCCTGTTTTGCCATACTGAAGCATCAAATGTTATAAATAGTGCTGTCAAATTAACGCAATAAAGCGTTAAAGAATTAATCATGATTAAAAAAATTAACACCACTAAAAATTTTAACACAGATTAAACATTAGTTAAATTACACAAATCACCGGTGCCATCAGTGAACACAAACATTCCGAAATTGACTGTTACGCTACTTGTTTTAGGCTGCATTCCAATCGCAAGTGTCCCTAAGCTGTATCCCTGCTCCCTACACACTGCACAGGGAACAGAATCCCAAGGGCTCTTCATTGGGAACTTGGTCCCTAAAACGGCTCTATTTGAAATGCCCTGCAGCATCATCAACAGCGGACAATAACCTTGATTACACTGGTTGTGTTCTACATTACAGCACTTGGCTGTATTTAGCATGATAAATGACACTGTTTAGACTAATATTGTACACTGTAGTCACTTTTGAAATAAATGTGATGAAACGTCTATGAACTGTAGGTGATGTTTTTTATCTTTTAAATGTATGCTTTGGTTGGAATGTAAACTTACTCTTCGGTTGCAATGTGCCACGTTACTCTAATATAAATTGGCGAATCAATGCCTTTAATTAAACTCCAACTCTAATCAGTATATCAGATGAACGGAAGACAAAAGCTATTTTTTTTTTCATTTAAAATAACAAAGAAATAAATCATCGTTAATATTTCACTTTTATCAAATACACTCAAGTGAATAATGAGGCAACATTCAGCAGTCATTTCTCTTTCATTTTCAATGGTCCTATGATGCCTACCTGCATGTACAATGCAAATCAAAATATGTGTTAAAACCGCGATTAACGCGATTAAAAGAGTTAATCGCGTGACAGCACTAGTCTAAACCATAAATGTTGGCACTTCTATATTTTCTAGACTTATTTCTGTTTGTTTTTCACATATTCACTATCCAAATCATCATAATTCATAATTAAGATTGTATGTCCTTTTTGATATGAATACTTTGATTTTCCAGAAATTTCTCCCATCAGCGTGTTGACTGTTAAATCTTTCATTCACCTACCTGATTATCTGACTTTATAACTTTTTTTATATTGGTATTTTGTTATATTGCAATTTAGTATTATATTTTATTATTAAGTTTTTATCTGGGAGAAGAGCGTTTTGCCAGATAGAACACCATCATAACTAAAGTCACTATATGCATCTGATTAGCTTTAACTAAGAGATTGGTACCAAAGAAAATATGATAGAAAGTGTATTTAAGAGGTTAGGAGTTTAGGTGTAGTGTATATACATATATGTGCATGTGGGTTTTAGTTGCTGGTTCCACAGCAGTAGTTCTCTAGAAAAGAATTGACAAAAGAGACATTTAGTAGTGTTAGCCACAAGACCATGCCTGACAGCACATTTAAAATTGAAATCGTTATTTCAGTTTCAGAGCTTCCAAACGTGGACCTGTATACAATTCAGACTGCAGGGTGAACCATAAAATCTTTTGCCTGTCTCATTTTTCCTTTCATCATTTGTAAAACTATAAGCATCATCCAAAAGCAAAAATGGTACCCTGTAGCTTTAAAATGCTAAATATTTATGAATCTTATTTTCTGTTATTCTTGCAGGAGCTGGGAAATATGACTGTAACTGACCAGTGGAAGATAGTGAGGCGAAATGCTTTAGTGAGCTGTCTGCTTTATCCTGCAATAAAATCCAGCATAAGGTGAGCTCCAAAAAATAAATTCTTTTTTTTTTAAATGAAACGAGAAAACAGACTAACAACTTTGTCTATGGTGAGTAGTCCTAGGCAGGTGGGCTCAGAACATTTGTTCATGTTTTAATGAAGGTTCCCCCGTTTCCTCTTTTTCAAGTGTGTATGTGCATATGCACTACATGCCTGCAGCTAAAAAATAAAAACAGAATAGTCCATTTTATCATTGCTTGCTGGTCAGCGGTATTAGCATATCGCTCCCGAACATTCGGTTAACACAGTAAATATTATGCACAGCCAGTCTGGTGCTTTATAAGAAGAGAGCTACAGCATCCCTAAGGGCTTTTACACTTCCTTTACATTAATGCACTACATACAGATGAAATTGAGTGACAGAAATCTGTAACATTCAGAAATACTATTTGGTTCAAAAACAAATAAGAAAAATCTTTGTGGTAGTGTTATTTGCAGAAAACATGGAATAAATGCAGAAATTGTTAGTGTGCCCATCATGCTATCTTTCTTATAATGGAATATCAGATTATTAGCCAACTTAATAAAAAAGAAAACATTATGCCTAATAATGAAGGTTTTTGTAGAAGCTTCTTTTAAAGTCTAAAAGCCTACAGATTAAATGTCTGTAAGGCTCATATGGAATATAGTATACAGCAGTTTAAATGGTCCTAAGTGTAATCAGTGAATCCTTACACTTATGTTAAGCTTACAGTTATGCTGAAAAAAACATCATCCCTGTAGACAAGCAATGCTTGATGTTAATTACTGTTGCTGCCGGTTGGATATGTGCTTTTAGATCTAATTAAAAACAGGATGAAGGGTTCAGTCAAGCTTTGAAAACTACGTCCTCCTGCCTGCAATCAAGGGGTCAGGTCTCATTCAAACAGATGATATAAAACATAACACTGTCCTTATGCGTGTTTGCTAATTTAGAAAGTACTTAGGAATTGCAACCGCACTTGCTCACTGGAAAATATTTTATATAATGACTAGTCAGTATGTATATGTCCATGCTCCTTTATATATTACCAGTCCATGAATTAGTTAATTAACTGAATTTGCTATTCCGTGTCACATCCTGCTTCCTGATTCGGTTTCTCTAATGTTAGCATGCATGCTATTACCGTGCCGCTCCTATCATTCAGTTTTATGCGTAACATGCAGCTGTTGCCTGCATATGCATCACTAGGATGTGATTAGCATTAGCTCAGGTGAGTTCAGCTGCATGATTACAATTAAGCAGAGTGTTTACTCTTTACTCCAGCTCTGTTTCATCAAACATTCACACATTGTTAAAAGAAATATCGGACCGTAGAATATAAATTGGATGAATGTACCAATGTGTAAAGTGTACCTATTTTTTCTCATGTCGCATTCTTTAGAAATGATCCCAATTTTATTGATAATATTCGGTAAATAATTCCTTCTGGTATTCCTCCTATCTTACACACCCCATGACTTTCACTCATAGCACATTTCCCCTCCCTTCTGTTTCCAGAACCTTCTTCAAAAAGAAACATATTGCACTAATCAGCTTTTCATCCTTATTCATGTTCCAATTTTTCGTCCTTCCGGGAAAAAAAGTGATCTAGTGGAGATCTATAATTAAAGATGATAGAGCAACATTGCATTCATTAAATATCCAAGTAGCGAATGGGATGTAACGGTGCTGTTCTGCATGAGTTTAACCCACATCATTATTTTAAGCCAAGAACAAAGGCTAAGCGCAAAAAAAAAAGATGCAAATGTATGCAAATCGCTGGCAGCAAGAGAAAGGAGTGGATAAGACAGGCTAGAGAAGATGCACAGCAAAAAAAAAATGAGGAGGGGGGGTGTTTACCTTCGCAAAGCAGCCATTTCAAGGCGTTGCGTTTTTAAATATTTCTCCACGATTACACTGGAGATTAAGTTTAAAGGCTCTAAGGGGTCGTGTTAATTTCACCTGCTTTGCATCAGGCCTTGTAATATGTTATTATGTGAGCTGTTTTTATCCAAACAACCCCACAGTTAACTGAAATGGTCTCTTCTAAGAGACAATGCAAAGCCATGAAAATCTCACTTTCCCTCATTACAGGTCACGGCTTTTACCATTTTCTCTTTTTTTTGTTTTCACTCATTTTTTTTCTTTTAGTTTGTAGTAATGGTTAATGTGAATAAGACAGAACTGGTTAATGATAAGCCTTAAAACTGATGATATAAATGATATAAATGAACAAAGAAACACTCATTTCTATTCTGAGGTCTGTGCTTTAATTTGATGAGAAGTCTTTAGACCAATGACTTTTCACGATCCACCAAAAACCTAATAGATCATTAAGAAGCTTCATAGATCTTACTAATCCCACCTTCAGTAGGAAACGATGATACTTGATAACAATAAAGGTTTGACTAATATGAGGGAATATTATGAGTTGACCCTTAGAAATCCATTATGAATTGCATTGGCAGGATTCATGTGTTTGTGTGCATCTTCGGAAGACTTCTGTAGCCACAAAAATCAGGGAGATGTACGCAGCAGCACAGGAAAGCTGATTAAAATAATGCCCTTCCACAGACAATGCTACATTTGTGATTTGCGACACACACACACACACACACACACACACACACACACGCACACACACACTCACACGTCTGGGCCTCTCCTCATACCTCAGACACAATATATTGCGAGAGGGGGCTGGGGGTGTGAAAGCATAGACAGACACTTACAATAATGCATAATGATGTTAACATTCCTGCATGTCTAATAGAGCAGCATCCAACCACAGACTGTGGGTGTGTGTGTGTGTGTGTGTGCGTGTGTGTTGTGTACGGGGCCGGGGGGATAAAAAGTGATGGGGGTGGGCGAAGAGGTAAAGTGATAAATTAATTCATGCATCTAAGCCATGGCTGTGTTTGAATGTGGTCATTCGCACCCTGATCGCACACACAGTGCCTCAATCCCAGAAAGGGAAAGGACAGAGACAATACAAAGGCGCATCTCTCTTCACCATGCGCATGCATATATGAAATAAATCGCACCTGCCAGACAGCAGTGGCGCTTTCCCTCACGCATGCCGCCTCTATCGTTCTAATTGGGAGCTTAGCGCGAGGTGAGATTGTCCCTTCCCCGTTCCTATCATTTTGTTAACCTCACATCAAGCGGAACCCCCTGCCAATGGGACCAGACGCATTGGATATGAAAATAGAAGTGAAACGTTTGTCAAGGGAAAGCAGGCGACAGGCCGAGGGAGAGAAAGAGAAAGACAGGGAAAAGAGAAAGAGGCAGACAGACAGAGCGACAGCCGTCGTCTCCAGACGAGAAGGCGGGCAGCGAAAAACAGAAAAAAGCTCATTGTTTTCGTGGCCACCCTCGCGTCGTCTGCATTGCAGATCCTCCAAATCCTGGCAAATGTGGCACCGAAGCTCAGGAGTAGCTTTATATGCATTATACTATCTGTGCCTCGGCTGATCTTTCTTTCTCTTTTTTTTCTTTACCGCCCCATATTTTTTTCCCTCTTCTGGTCTCCATAAAATGTCAAGTTAATTTCCTGGGTGGTATGAGCTACACCTTGCCATGCGCCTCATGTGTGTGAGAGGTTTGTGTGTAAGCGTACACATGTGTATGTGCTCGTGTGGTAGAGAGTGGGGGAAGGGGGAAGGAACAGAAGTAGATAGAGGTGGAGGTAGGCGCTTGGAGATCATGCCACTGTGTATGCATGGATGTCAGTATACATATATGTGCATATTGTAGGTGTGACAGGGAAGTGTCTATTCATATGACCTAAGTGATGTTGTGTAGAGGGTTTTCTTGATATTTTGAGAGCGCACGTGTGTGTGTGTGTGTGTGTGTGTGTGTGTGTGTGTGTGTGTGTGTGTGTGTATGTGTATGTGTGTGTTGGCTACATATCAGCTCCAGAAGCTCCAGATCACTTTATTATGATGTCCTTATTTTTGTATTTCTAGACACCAGCCAATTATAAGTGTGTGAATGTGTGTTAATGTATATCATAGAGGTTATAGTTTACATACAAGTGCATACATACAAGTCCATACAAGTCTCCTTCCTTACTATTAACATGCGTGCAACATAAATTCTGGACTTGCTTTCAAATATAACAATTAACAAATGCATTAAATCCATTCTGCCCTCAGCTGGAGCTCAAAATAAATACAGTTTTCTTGTACTAACAGTAGTGTATGTCTACTTCAAAGCTGTGAATGATTGGTATTTTTATTCAATTTGCCAGGTAGGTGTGGGTGTGTGTGTGTGTGTGTGTGTGCATGAATTTGTGCTTGTGTCCTGACCTTTTTTATTTGTTTTTTTTTCTCTTTGTTCCAATAACTCATTTCTGAGACATTCTTACTGTCTAAAATGGGATTTTGATTTCCATATTGAAGGGCCGTGCGATGCCAAACCATTTCCGAGCACAAAAAAATAAATGTAGCTTGCAAAACACCATTTAACATCGAAAGCTCTTTTGAAAAGTCAAACAATGTTTTCCTGAGAGACGTCTCCCCTTGTTCTGCTCAACTCTGGTGTTGTGTTCTCATATCTCATATGCCTATCATTGTTGTGTGTGCTTGCATGTGTTCGTGTGTGTGTGTGTGCATGTGCGTGTGCGTGTGATGGGAGATTCAGAAAGGATGTGAAAAGGTAGAAAAGGTATTTATGTATGTGTGTATGTGGGGGGGTGGATAGTATACACATATATATTCTCATGGACCAGTAAAACATTATAATAAGGAGGAAAGGGATAATGTATTTGTCACTCTTGCTTATGCTGATCTATGCCGCTGCCCTACAAATGTCACATCCCATAAGCCCAAAAAATTACAGCAGCCCCACCTAATTAAGCATATTCATGAAGGTGCTTTGCATACTGCCACTAGCTGATTGGGCAGCGCCAGGGGAAGACGTGACCATGTGGGGAGTGGAAAATTCACACATGCAAATCCATACTGCTATGGACTTCTGTAATGTGATGTGGAAACGTATGTGAAAGCAACGCTGCTATTCTAGAAATACTTACAAGTGGATCTGCATCAGACGCTACTTCAGTCACTTCTGACTTTTAATATACAGACAGGTGACATATTAAAGGAAAAAACAATATTAAGTATCATGGAAAGGTAGAAAGGTGTGGAGCCAGAGTTGTGTTATAATAATTATAACAACAAAAATAATAATAATAATAATAATAATAATAATAATAATGATAATAATAATAATAATTATTATTATTATTATTATTATTATTATTATTATTATTATTATTATTATTA
>JAOVVH010000035.1:9974688-9988749 GCA_028566435.1 Scorpiodoras heckelii | reverse complement strand
GATAGATAGATAGATAGATAGATAGATAGATAGATAGATAGATAGATAGATAGATAGATAGATAGATAGAAACATTATTAGACAATTTTTTACACTCTGCTTGGTAAATGACGTAATATCTATTTTTATATCAACATCAGTATACTTAATTCATTCACAGGAAGAAAAAAAATGCTTAGAAAAGTGTGGCAGTAAAGCAGGATAGCACATGTTTAACATGGCAAATAAGGAAACGGATTTCATAATTGCAAGGTCTCCACCTTGAAAGTTACTCAGAGAGTGTCACTTTCACCAAATTGATGTGAGAATACACACTGCCATCGGCTGCTTCTTGTCCTAAAAAGGTGATGGAGAATTTTAGATCAGGCTGTAGGAATGATGGAACCTAATTTTAACTATGTCTCCTGAGACGACTTCTTTTCTGTGTTGCAAATGACTCTATTTCTATTTGCTTTCTGCCAATCTGAGGTTATTAAAACACACAAGTGGTTTTAAGACTGAAGTGGCGTATATGAACTGATAGACGATTTTAAAGAATCAGGTTCATGTGAGTCTCAAAACGAAGAGGACTCGTAAT
Organism: Scorpiodoras heckelii; assembly: GCA_028566435.1. Lineage (NCBI taxonomy): Eukaryota > Metazoa > Chordata > Actinopteri > Siluriformes > Doradidae > Scorpiodoras > Scorpiodoras heckelii. Next base: position 9,988,172 of record JAOVVH010000035.1, on the reverse strand, counting down.
GCACAGATGTGAAAACGTGAGTTCTAGCAGAGTGCAAACTGTCTTGTGTAAATTAGTCTTTGCATCTGAATCATAAAATCTGTACATTCCGGTCATTTAAGCATTTAAGTGTAGTTTTGATCAGATACTTTTTGATATTATCCTTTTCAGATGAACAATGCACAAAGTGTAGAATATCCCTTGTTATTAAAATATGTACTGAATTGTCTTTAAGCGTTCAGGACAAGATAAACACCCTGTGATCATAAACCCCAGTCATGGCAATTTTGTTTTTTACTCTTTTAACCGTAATGGAGGGCTGGGTGGAAAAGTGTGCTAGTGAGTGTAGGGATCAGCCCTGATCAGTAGATGTCTGCTCCTCCAGACACACTTCTCCACTCTCACAATGCTCACAGTGATCACGGTATGTCCTTCATACCAATAGCAGACAATAGGTAGAGCCTGAGGCCATATGCTCAGCCTCTTGATGCAGGGTCATCTGCATGGTCATGTGTGGGAAAAGGGGTTCTTTCGTCTGGGCCAGACGAAAAAGGTCAAAAGGTTCCACTAAAACCAGACTCTGCGGTGATGTTGATGAGCCACGTACAAAACTGCTTACTTATAGAACAGGGAGGAGACTGCAGTTTGATGAACATGAGAAAATAGAGAGGATTTATGATTTGTGTCTGATAATTATCAGGCGTGTCTGACAAGGAGAGTTTCGGACCTGAGAAGTGCTGATGGGTGACTGCGATTTTTCTTTTTTTTTACTTGGTTGTGATTTGAGATGAGAAAAATTTGGTTCAGTTTATTTGATCGTAAGGAAAATAAGGCTTGTTCGTTTTCTCTCAGACAACCATGGCAACCCATTATTTTGTCACAGCCATTTAAAATTATATATTAGATGGATTTTAAAATTCAGGACAGGCTTTCTCCATCACCCTCCCCCCACACCACTAATACTGCCATTTCTCCCATGATTACTATGCATAATATGCACTACTATAACCCTCTCACCATAGCATGCATTAATTAGCGTGCAGATAACTAGAGGCTCCCCCATTCACAGCCTGAGACACTTTCATTAACATGACAGTGGCCGTACACTCACTTGCTCCTCCATGCTTCCATCCTGGGGCCTCTGATTTAAAAGCGGGCCTGTTAGACACAAATCTTCTAGTCTTTTTTTCATCCCCATCCGCATTTTTCTTTGCTCTCACACGTTAACTCGAGCTAATCACTAACATTACCTGTTCATCAAACCCTATTCCAACTAGCATATAAACCTTCCCTATGCCACGCTCACACGTGGCTTCTCATTGTAAGCTGCTTTCATGGAAATGAATAATAACAACAAAAAAGCAGGGTTAGTGTTATACTTTATACTACATTTCTTTCTACACAGAGCTTCAAAATGGCCTCCCTGTTCTAATCCGCTCTCTTTAATAGCTTTATACGTTCCTCAATAGATTCGCTCCCTGTTTCTTGTACCCTCCCTGTCTCTTTTTCGGAGCAAATCCTGACTTCTGTAACTGATTGTGAGCCAGTTATACTAGCTCAGCTCGATGGGGCCTTGCTCTAATTTCAAGGTAAAACATCTCATTAGCCCTGGTCCTTGAAAGACGCCCGGACCATCTCATATTCAGTTACGCATTCACTTTGAATAAAGCGTGAGAGGCAGAGAGAAAGGGAGGACCAAGCGAGAGTGGTTCCTTTTTCTACCTGAGAGGAAAGGAGCGAGAAGGCCTGCTGAGGCCTCGGTAATTTCAGCATGGCTCGAGGATAAAAAAGCTTTTCCGAACAGAAAAAGGCAGAGACCTCTCCGGTTTGAGTTCAGTTCTAGTGCAGCTGTGAAATGGTTACTGATGTATGAATAATGTACTGTTATGAATGAATGATGTATTGGTAACGTCCGTGCTATCCTTTTCTATTCAGTAATTATCAGTAGGTTAAAAAAGTAGACTAGTACTAATAAATTACACTGATGAAAACATTTTTAAGGACTATCATCTTGATAAAATCTCAGATTGCTGGTAATGTTATACACAAGAAATATAGTAGCTTCTCTGCAGCTTTTTAAAGATTTTTCTAGAGTTAAAGACAAACATGTAAGGGATACTATGTTAAATTATGGTACATTCTGATTTTATTTTTTTAGTGATGCAATGAATCCAGTTCATATATTTATTATAGTTATATATATTTATATAGTTATTATATTTGAGACTGAATAAATATCTCAAATCTGAATAATCTGTAGATTGTAGGAAGAAAGTGAACATGACTGCATTTGTTAGAGATCATAAGGGAAAAGTTCAGCACTTTATTAGTAATTAATATACATTTTTTATGTCTGTTACAAAATGTCTGAATTGTTTCACCTGTATTGTCAGTGGTATTCTGTCTTTCTGAAGATTTGCAGGAGACACTAATCAGCAAACAAGGTTTTATATTATCCTGTATCATACAGTGTATACTGGAAGAAGATATGTAATGTTAGGCCATATCCATTTACACGTAATCATATTTAAATGTATTTCTGATATGTATAGTGTTGCTTAGTTGAGCTATTCTCTAGTTGTTTTATTACACATATGTATTGCAGTGTCAAATTGTACTGATTTAATGTGTTATTCATTTTATCGATCTAAGATGATAATTTCTGCTTCTGTTTTGTTTTGCTATCAGATACAAAATACACTGTAATCTATAATCTATCAGATATATAAAAGAGTTTAATCTTACCAAATCAACAAACAAACAAAAAATTATTCTCTTGGTTAATACTGTATACTCAAAAAAAGCCTACTGTACCTCCAAAACAATCACAACCACACTTTTTATCAGTATGTTTACAAAGGTATCCTCTTAGATCTTTATTTAAGATTAATTGAATGAATATGGGCTGAACGTCACACTGACTCTTCATTCCACAGAGTTTAAGGCAGAATTGTTGGGTTTGGACTCTCGTCTTCTCCGTAACTTTAAACATAAGGCTAAAGTACTTGGCTTAAACTTGCTCTGCTATGGTTGTTTACTGCTGCTTCTAATGATCTGTCTCTCAGAAAGAGCTGAGAAAAAAGGAACCTCTTCTAATGAGGACTCGCTCAGAGGAAAGGCCGGCGAGGGTTGACAGGGCCAGGGCAGGAACACGGCAAAGCTGATTTAAAGCACTATAAAGGCAATAGAAGCTTTCCTACATGTGCAGAGTCACTTATTAACTCTGATTACTGGATGAATAAATGGCAAGGGAGGAAGGAGCCTTTCGGGTTTTGGCTCTAAAATGCAACAGCTATGACTCGCCAACCGGATGAGACCACATCTGATTGAATGATGTCGTGATGAGGCCTCCTACTGACAAACCAACCAGTGAACCAGTGTTCACTAATTGGTTATTTCTAATACCACATCTATATATAGAACACAGCAATTCATGCACAAGACAAGAGAGATCGCCTGACCTAAATGTCATTTTTGCTCATAAGTACAAAGATAAAGACACTTTTATTGGCAGGGAGTCATCTCTTTAGATCTAGGTTCAAGTGTAATCCTGTTTCTGTGAAGATGTCAGGATTGCAGTGAGAGGAAGTGACCTTTAACTTCAACACCAATGATTCTAATATAAGAAAATAGTCTTCACTAAAGGCACAAGGACACTCTAGCTTAGACGTTTCAAGGCTGAACCACTAACCCTCAGAATCATAAAGTTACCCATCACCACTCCAACAGTCAATAGTATCAATATTTATAAAGTATATAAACTGGATTAAATATTAGTACAGTCTTCTATTTTAATACCAGTTTCAGGTAAACCTTAAAGAGATGGACTCCCAGGCCTTGGTGCTTCTTGGAGGAAGTGAGGAAGTGAGGAAGGAGAGTTCAAACACATGAGGTGTCCTGAGATGAGACGAATCAGAGGCAGAAGTAGATGGAATGCTGAAATTCGGAGGCAACCCTTGCCTTGAGGGAACACCACAGGAGTTCAAATGTTCTGCGCAGCCTCAGGCTTCAGCAGAATGGAGCAAAAGGTGTATGGAGGATTTGCAAATTGCACCGTAACCTTCGGCTGCTTCAGAACGTCCTGTGTGGTGCTTTGTGTCTCGCAAACATGACTCAGAAGGGAGCCAGTATGGATGATGGACAATAGTAGTGTCGCATATACAGACATTGATTAATTATCAAACTACAGTAGTGTACAGTAATACATTTTTTAATACGTGATAATAATAGGCCTACACTACACTACACTACACTACACTTCCTCCAGTTGGTTTCGCAAATATACACATTCAAACTCACATGTACACATAAATACTGCGGACCCCCACCGGGCGCCTAAAGAGATGAAAGCCAGTGCAGCTGCACCTACCCCGGTGTGGTGCAGTGGCTCTCAGGAGGAGCCCTCAGCATGACACAAAGCATTGGCACAACGCACACACACACACACACACACACACACATACACACCACACACATATACCCTTGCACACAAACACAAATCATATACAGTAATTATGCATATCAAAAATACAGAAATGCCACAGTAGACATGACAGATGGACACTGTACTGTATAAGGCTACATTGCAGAAGATATTACTATTCATAAAATTGATTTTATGTTGTCAGTCTTATAATCTGTATTGTCTCATTCCTCATGAAGAGAGAGAGAGAGAGAGAGAGAGAGAGAGAGAGAGAGAGAGAGCTAACATATATCTATTCATTAAACTGTAATAAAGGAGTTCTAGCATAATTTCATGTATATGGCAGAAAGAGTTTGGCCAAAAACAAAAAGGAAATTTAGACTCTTCCCCAAATAGAGTTAAACAAAGGCAAATTTTTATGGAGTATTTGCTTCTCTAGATTTGCACTAGCGCTAACAAGTAAGCATAATGGTGTCTTAGCCGATTATGTCTGAGAGTACCAAGAAAATTCTGCACTTTTCATGAAAATTATCCGATAACACATTTGTTCCCCTTCTTCAACTAGGTGAACAGCAGCTTTATGCTAACAACCTCATCTAAAATGTCAATGAATATAGTTTGACTACTTCAGAGCCAATCTCCAGAATAACAGAGTCTCAATTAGCTTTAGACCCAGAATTATTTCCCCCTCCTCCACACTGGGCCAATCACAGCATAAGCTTTGTTTGAAGAACTCTAGGATGCCCTTCAATACTTTGGCCCCATTCATCTTGCTAAATAATCCCTTTAAGAATTTAACTGGCGGGGCAAACTGTGCGAAGCGTGCCAGTAATTGTGTGCGGAACCTTGGACGTCTGCATGAATATTTACCCTGTCATCATGACTAGAGGACACAGATAAATCGCGGCTAGGAACGGCTGAGGTGAAAAGGAGAGAAGATGTGAACATGGGTGACAACGAAGGAGTCTGATGCTGGATGAAAATGTGCAACTTCACACAGTAGAGCAGTGGATATAGTATTTATTGCAGTGGATATAGTGTTTATTCGGCATGTGCTGATAATCAGTTATATTCAAAATACACAATAACAAATTGTTATTATGGACCCATCAATGATAATCATCACTACTGTATTTCATTAGTTGTTGTTTTTTTTCTTCAAAATACATTTCCACAGTATTTTTTGAAATACTATAACATGACAGTGATGCTAGTTGTGAAATTTATAGTTACCACTGTAAGTCTGACTGCAAAAAAAAAAAAAAAAAACTAGAAATGATCTATGTGATATCTATATGATTACTTAGACAATTGTCTAAATTGCACTGGAGGTTAGATTAAATTCCCCTTATAACAATCCCTTATTTTTATACCTTTTTCATTCATCTTGTACTTTCTTCCAGAAGAACGGTGAACAGTAACCCTGCTTTGTTCATCTTTATCAATCAATATTTTGGAAATATTGCATACTCTGTCAAATTTTTACTGCACATTGTTCTTCTTAAGAAATATGTATTGGGAGCTTCTCTGTACTGTTTGTAACGTACAATAATATATACCATTTTTCATGCTTTACCTAATAGATCTATTTTTAGAATATTCAAATAATCATTCTTACCACAATATGAATCTTAGTGCTTTGAATACGATATGAATCTCGTGCTACTGGTTCCTTGGTAAATGGAGAGAATAATGTTGCCATCTTTTAATGGCATCACTGCTGAAGTGACCTCTACTCATGGCCATGGCATCATAAGAGCTATTCTTCTTTTTGTCTCTATAAGTGTCTCCTTTGTCTCCTCTGTGCATCGTGCACATATACTTTAACGCAAAATTATAAACCACTTTAGGAATTCCTAAAATGGTTCATAATTATGCGTTAAAGCATATTTGCAAATTTGCATCACGATGCAGAGAGGAGATGTATGGGTAAGCGTACATGCAGAGGCATACTTAGTGAGGCGAACTGTATGTCAACCAGGTATCAGGCAAATGCTGATTGGTTGGAATAGGGATGTGGCTGAATACAAATACATTATTCAGAGCAGATAATGAGTTGCAAACTGATACAATTACAGATATAAAAATAGGAAGGCCAGAAAGGTTCACAGGGCATGTGGCTGAGACTAGAGATGTGCATCAGGACTGGGATCCCATGGGATGCAACACTAAACTTCCACAAATGGGTTGCACAATGAGTTTTTACATTTTGCAATGTCAAGCAAACAGTCAGATTCTAGTCATTCTAGACCAATTATAATAGACTTGCATGATGTAGCTGAGGTTGAGGAACTATCAGGACCAGAATTCACACAATCATGCACTGTGAACAACAGTGGTGACATTTCTACCTCTGGGTTTTCCCAAGTGTGTCCAGAGCATAGTGGTAGGGCTTATGTTTCATTTATAACAAAGTGTAAACAGTATTTTTCCCCCTTAGTGCATCTTTTGCTTTCTATAGACTGGGGACTTGCATCCATCCACCATTTTATAAAAGCGTAGTCTGTTTAGAAATATTATACATAATAGCTTGCAACAGAAACAGAAGAAAAGTGCTTTCTAACAATATCCATTTAAACACATTCACACTGATAGTTTCTTAAGGTGCTGGCTGTTATAAATTATATATGGTGTAAATGTGATAAATATGATGAGGCTGTATCTGAACAGATAGAAGTATATTTCATATTTGCATCACACACAGAGATATATTGCATAATTGATTTATTTACAGAAAAGTACAAACATGATGTTGTGGTATATACGTATATAAAGTGTGAGGCTTTATACTAGTTGTAGCAGACATTGTAATGGGCAGATTAATCAACCTGCAGGATCACACACTCTATTTTCCTTTTTCCTCTAAGGGATTCCCAAGATAAAGACACAATGTAGGGGATGTTAACCATTTTTAAAAAATTTACATTGAAGCACATGCTTTGCTTGATACTGATTAATACAGACAATAAACAAGACTTGGTTTTAAACTTTCCCCATCCCCTTTATTTTCTTTATTTTATTCTTATTTAAAAAATTTTCCTAGACTGAAACTCAAAATCTTCCATTAGTTTGGTTCCGAGACTGCTTTTTTTATTTTTTATTTATTTATTTATTTTTATTTCCTGTAAATACTGGTTTGGTATATGTGGCACTGCCCCCTAGTGTAGACACTCACATTATATGCTAATATGAAGTCAGACACCTATGTGAGCACTGGTGCACGACACCCTGACATGCTCGCAAATACACCCTTGTAGCAGAATCAATCAGGACTAAGTCCTCCCCTAGTCTCAGCCCCTTTAGACCTTTAGGAGGGCAGCAATCCGGAAAAAGACCTGGTCAAGTCTGCCACTCCCACTTCTGCCTGGAGCTATTCTGGGATTTAGAGCTGTTTAATACTTCTGTAAGTAGCACATTGTCAGAGAAGTTCTCAGAGAAGGCAACATGAACATCTCCATAATCTTGGCTCCCCATTCTGCATATGAAGCAAACGCTGATTGGTTAAGTAGATAAGTGTATGCAAGTAGTGTTGTAATGGGAACACAAGGAAAGCACACTTCAGTGTAATATTCCCGTGAATGATTTCCAATTATGGCATAAAAAAAAAAATACATATTTATTTACTTATTTTATCTATCTATCACAGTGCAGTGCATGACTTTTCACAGGATAGTGATATGCCTTCCATAGTGAACACAGTGTGATGGTATCAAACGTGAAAGCCATTTAGGGTGCATTTGTCGTTATTGTCATTTTTCCAAGCCCAAGTCAGTGTTCAACTGTCACGCAATCTTTGACTAATTATGTAAAGAAGAACACTTGTAATTAAATATGCCCACGCCACCACCAATTTCATTTACCACATAACCTGAACCTTGCTGGCTATATGAAAAAAAGGTGTATACACAAGTATAACCAAGCAAACATTTGACTAAATAAGTATCAGATCATTTAAATCATTTGTGTTCATATTGAATTAGCTTGCTGAATGCAGTAGCCACCCTGATGGCAAATAATTGCCCAGCGTGACCAACAGACTACCAGTGAATGAGCAGTGAACTCACTTGAATATGACTACCAGAACATAGCTACAGATGTCTCAGAGCAGAACTTACAGCTCAAATGCCACAGAAGCACCGGGTCATTTTTGAGCAATAAACTGCCATCGAATTGAGCAATAAAAACTTTAAACGTGGCTGCTTACTTCTAGCCCTTACTTTTACTGCATGCCCTAGACTTCATAACTGGCTCTTCTGTGCCTACATCTGCAGTATCCTCAACAAGAAAAGGACAGAGTACATGCTAGAATCAAATTTCCCCAATGCTTCATATAATTTATTATCACTATATGATTCATTCATATATCAGTTAGTATCATTCATATTTTAACGTGACCTCCTATATTGAACTCCTATTTGCCAGTCTCTACCATTGTTCTCTTCAGAGTTATAAATCTGCAAAGAATCTTCAGTTATTTCATTTGGATCACACTGAGAATTCCTGGTTTCTCACTCATTATCTGTACATTCTGTAATGATAAATGTGACACTGCCTCCCTTGCGAGTAGGCAAATGAGACTCAGTGGCTGCAGATGTTGGTAGGTTCTCCAGGACATAATTTGTCCGTTAACCATCAAACTAGTCTTCCCGCGCAAAAGACTCCCTCAGTGGAACAATAGAGCCCAGGACTGTGGGAAAAAAACACACACCAGACGACTGCTTGTCATCAAGACAAGGCAGGTCAGTGACCTTTCAGAGCTGTCCCACGGGACTACTTTGTGTCAACACAGGATGGCCAAACATAAAGGGCCCTTGGTTAAATACATTCATATTCCATCATGGAACAATGCTGTTAGTCCTCAAATCCACCCTGGATGTGGAATTTCCACCTGGCCTGATGAGCATCATGTCAAGTGGTTTGTAGGTTATTAGGAGAGCTTATTGAACTGGCGAAACAGTTTACAAAGGGAGTCATTGATTTCTATACCGAATAAGCCTTGGGTTTCATGGGGTACTATATTCATTAGATTAACTGTAACATATATATTACAGTTTATTTTCCAGTCAGTATCAAATCAAAACTACGGTGAATCCTACCCATTTTATTGATTATTACTTCTCCTTTAACAAGCCTGGTCACTTAACCTTCGACCTATTCCATGTCCAACATACATCCTGGTCTACCATCCTCCATATGGACTGTTATTGTTAAGATCAGTGTGCTTATGAAAGGACACTGAATTCCCAACAGTCATGACATGCTTGACCAGTCTATTATCAGCCGTTTTAATGGTCACCGTTTGACTTGACCTTTGACACTGGCACTTGCAGTGTCATGCACTGCATTGTTAGGCACTTTAGACAAAACTGCTTAGTCATAATAATAATAATAAAAAAGCATTTTTCTGAGACAGTTATTATCAGTGAACTAATAGCTGTATTTCTGTGCAGGCAGTGCCATACTGAGTTTGATAAGCTGTGATTAAAAGATTACATTGTGAAGACTTCCACTGAGGCAATATATTTGACAGTGGGATGACATATGAAATATTGCTGTTTGTCATTTCCTTAAAAATGAAATCCTTTCCAAATTCCGAAAGTCTGACTTGTTATATTAAAAAATGTATATACTGTATATGTCACTGAACATCTTACTTCTAATCATTTAATAAAGTCAAAATTTCTTGACCAAATACACATTTCAAAAATTTACTCCTTCAAATTGTCACTCAAGACTTCAAATGGGAACTTTATTCCTCAAATTCTTTCCATGGGTTTATACACGTAGACAACACGGAGACTAGTTATAATCCAGGTCAAGGCACACATAGCTGTGGACATGGTTGTGTCCAGATTTAACACGTAAGTCCAAACCACTTAGCAGCACCCCATCTGAACTCATGCATCCTGACCGTGTTTTGGTGATGGGAGAGATGCACCCGAGTCATAACACTTATGACCTGAAACACCAGCATTTTCCCAAAGGAGACTTCATTGGACTAAACAAATGAAAAGAGGTCTTCATGAACATTGGGTCTTGAGGACCGGTGATGGAAATTGACTGAAAGCAATTTAATTGTCAAACATGGTTCCAATGAATTAGCAGAGGTTGTTATGGAGTCGGAAGTCATTTTGAATAAAACAAATACTTTTTGGAAGATTTCGGAAGAGATCAGCAAAGAAATGAAGAACATGGTTTTGCATGTGATGAGGAAATGAAAAGATGTAATTAGACAGAAATACTAACTTAGAGTTGAAATGGAAGTGATTTGGAGTTGGACTTTAGCCCAGTAAAAATCTGAACATGTGATCATCCCAGTATACAATCCTAGACAATCGACACAGGATTTTATTGCAGAAGCTGTCTATTCATATGTGATATACTTTCAGGATAAACTCATAGACAATTTCTGACTATGAATTTAGTTATAAAATGTGGAAATATTCATTGTATGTGCAGGAGGAAAAAAAAATCAGTCCTTATCTGTAACACTCAACAGCTTGAACACTGCCGAGTCAAAAACAGTAAGCAGCCTTAGTAAAAATGCCAGACTTTTGACCTGAGCATGGCTTTTGGGCCTCCTGTTTGAATGGGCCGAGCTGCAGGAGAAGCTGGAGCTGGCGCCTGGGCCCCAGAATCTCCCCACAACTCTCTTTCACTTTTTCTCTCTTTATCCCTTGCTCCTCCTATGTACCCTCCCTTCCTCCTCACTCTCCCCAGAGTGGGCAGGTAAGAGCTGCGGTCGACTCGCTGCTCACACTCCAGGGCAGCAGATTAGAACACGTCCACCCGCCGGCCCCTTTCATCCTTTGCCAGAGTGCCGGCAGGATAGAAGGATCCGTTCTTATTTTTATTCGTCTCCCCCTTACCCTTTTTTTTCTCTTCAACATAGGGGGGTGGCTTGGGTTTGGGAAGGGAAGTTGGGGGGGCTAAAACCAAGAACCAAGAGGCATGAAAAGAGGGGGCAGTGGGTATGGTTCAAAAAAAGGAGAATGCATGTTGTCCTTTTCAAATGGATGGGAAATGATTAGGGAGGGGGGATTTGCTTGACAATTATACGGTGCAGGCTAATCAATTCAACACATTCACGGCATGGAGTGGACTGATCCGCCTGAACAAAGGGCCGGCCGGCGGGGGAGGTACCTGAGAAATGGGCCGGCCCGGTGTAAGTGGCGTGGGCTGACACCTACCCCCATCCGAAACAGCACGGGAGCATATGGCCAGGCTATGAACTTATTAGCCAGAGGATTAAGACGAAAGCCAGAAACCACGGGGCTGCACAGTGGCCCCCTAAAGACCTGTGCACTGAGGTGCAGTTCTACTCCATAATGACATGATGCTTTCATTAAAACAGATTCTTTAAGAGAAGGATGGCATGGTACTGAGAGGCTGGATAGCATCCATGGTGCAGTCTTCTCACACTGCAAATTTTACTATTATTTACAATAAACATCGAGTGGCTCAGCAGAAGTTAAAAACACAAAATTCTGAGTAGCGGTAACAGTTTGTATTTAATCAATTATTAAAATCGAAGACAAATGATGTTTGTCATTTTAACCACAAGAAGTGTTAAAACTGTGGGTATGATTTATTGAAAGCAGAAGTATACCAAAATTGATGACAATAATTAACAGTGTGATATTATTTCACAGAAATATGATGCATTTAACATTTTAAAATAAAGTAAAAGGGGTGTAAAAAGAAATTAGATACACTTCAATTTCTCTTGCAGCCCTTAATAACATTCTGGTGTACAGTATATAATCAAGTGAGAAAAAAAGTTGACTCATTTTAGGACTCTACATGAAACGTATTTTTCACTTCTCTTTAATTGATCAACAGTACACATTTTAGGGGTATTTCTGCATTTCTCATTAGCCCAGCTGAGCTTATGTTCTGAGCAGCTGAAAGGTGATTTCGAGAGGAACCGGATTGCGCAGTGGGTATATTCATGAGCTTATCTCACACAGAGGGAGACTCTTGATCAGACTTTGATCTGATGGATAGATTGACAGGTGATTGCACTGCACTTTTAGCCCTGACAGCAAGGCTTCGTGACCTCTGCGACCTCTCCTCTCACCTAGAAGCAGTCGCCAGCCTCCTCCTGATGTGCGGTTATGGGCTGAGGATGCCTGCTCTGGAGCCTTAAGCTCAGGCTGATTCCTCTTGGCATGAAGAGAAGGTCAGAAAGTTCATCCTCTCAACATGAAAGGTTTTCTCACCTAAAAGTGAGACTAGATTTCCTCCTAGTGATTAAGACAAGATTAAGAAGCAAGTAAGGGTTTACTACCACACAGATGACAACAAAGGATTTTTCCCCGACCTTGCTCTGCGTCATGTTTAAGAGCTCTGGTTGCTCCTCTTTAGCAAGTTTTCTTAATTTTTTATTTTCAGTGCATCCATTTTCTTCCATATCTTATATTTCTAGTCTTCCTGGCTTATTTTTCTTTTATCTTAAAACCAATACTGGCCTTTTTTGTTAACATCAAGATTTCCTTCTTTGTCATTTACCTGTCTCCCTACCCCCTTCCCCTTTCTTTCTTTACACTGGAAGTCGACCAGTCTGAGGATTCGTTAAGGCAGAGCTGAGAGGTTAGTCGTTAATGAGAGAGGTTTCAAACAGGGCTCGGAGAACGGCACGTTCGCTCTCCTGTCTGTCACACGACGGCGAGGTTGCCTACTTCAGAGGGCTCTGTCTTTACTGACGTCTCTCGAAACTTCAAGGAGAATTGTTGAGCACACCTCACGCACTTGCTACAGTAAAGACGATGAAATTCTTCGGTGACACAACACTAGACATTCTTGGGCACCTCAACTCGAGGCAGAGGGCCTCCTTATGGTCAGGATTGTCATTCTTTATTAATATCAGTGCCCGTGTTTGATCAGTGGCGATGTACTTATACAAAGAGGTTATTTCTTAATCTGCCTGTATTCCTGTAGTGTGATGGCAAATTTAGTTCTGACAGAAGAACAGAAACAAGTATCAGAAACAATCCTGTGTGTTTGAGCATCAGGGTGTTTTGTCCAGTTAATTCATGATCCAACTATGCAGTACACACCAAGCATAAATAGACATGCATAT
>JAOVVH010000035.1:9940566-9955143 GCA_028566435.1 Scorpiodoras heckelii | reverse complement strand
ATAGTACCTGATCTGTACTGGTCCTGTGGGGGTCCTGACCATTAGAGAACAGAGTAAAGGGGACTAACAAAGTACCGGTATGTAGAGAAACAGATGGACTACAGTGTGTAATTGTAGAAGTACAAAGTGGTAAGTGGAACTGAGAAAATGGAAAAGGAGGTGGTCATAAGGTTATGCTCATGATCACTGTAGACTGTGCTGTCTTGGAATTTGGTTTTATTGAGAAGCTAACGAATGGACACATTTTTCATTTTGTCACCTCGAAGTTAAGAGGGATGTGAATTTATTTTCTATAGAAATAATAAAGTAACTGCACTGGTACCACTTTGCCACACAGATTCTTCCAGTAGACTTTTAATTATTAAGGTTTAACTACTTATATTGTGTATACACTGAAAAACTGGTATACCAGTCCAGTTAATACTTGGTAGCTCCACTACAGGGTCTTGGAGGGAACGTTGCAGTCCTCATGATGATGTTTGTCGAGGCCCCAGCATTGAATTCCAATGTTACTTGAGGCAGTGTTGCACGCAGATCACGTAAAATGATTCTTGCCAGCCGACACTGGTCCCGTTCACCCAGAGTCTTTTTATGGCCACACTGCTGTAGTAAGTTTTTTTTTTTTTTTAATTTAAACTTTATTTTACCAGGAAATATCCTGTTGAGATTAAGAACCTCTTTTTCAAGGGAGTCCTGGCCAAAAGGCAGCAAACACATATAAACACATACAAAACACAAAATTTTACAAACACATTATAAAAAACAAGTGCATATTGTGGAGTTGGCCTCAAAAACTCTCAATTTGGATTTAAAAATACTCAAAGAGATTAGATCAGTTAATTTCCAATTGTTTTGTAACAAATTCCATGCATAAGGTGCAGAGTAGACAAAAGCCCTTTTACCCAAGTCCGTACGGGCAAAAGGGACAGAAAGCAGCAGATGATCTTGAGAACGGAGAGAATAGGATTTAGCATTTCTCAGAGTAATTAAGGTGCAGATGTATGAAGGCAGAAGTCCCAATATTGCCTTATAAATAAAAATGAACCAATGACAAGCCCTTCGAATGGCCAAAGCAGACCAACCAGTTCGAGAGTATAATTCACAGTGATGAGTGGACATCTTGCAATTAGTAATAAACCTCAAAGAAGCATGATAAACAGCATCAATCCTTCGAAGACACTGAGCAGCAGCATTCATATACAAAAGATCTCCGTAATCCAACACAGATAAAAATGTTGCAGCAACAAGACTTTTTTTTTTTTACATTAAAAGAAAAACAAAGCTTATTTTGAAAGTAAAAACCCAATTTTAGCCTCAACTTCTTCACAAGATTTTCTGTATGTGTCTTGAAAGAGAGCGAGTCATCACTTAAGACACCTAAGTATTTATACATATGAACCACCTCTATTTCATTGCCCTCTAGAGTGGACACTGAGGGAAGCTTTTGGGGCAGATTTTTACAGTTGGAGAACAACATAAGCTTTGTTTCAACAGGATTAAGAACAAGTTTCAATTGTGTTAGTGAATTCTGAACAGCTATAAAGGCTTTCTGCAAAGATTGCACAGCTTGAACAAGAGTTGCTCCACAACTGTAAATAACTGTGTCATCAGCATAGAAATGCAAGTTTGCATCAGGCACATTTAGACCCAAGTCATTGATGTAAATAATAAATAAAAGTGGGCCCATCACAGAACCCTGTGGCACCCCCTTGTGAACAGTTACAAATTCAGAACACAGACCATCATATTTGACACATTGGGACCTATTACTGAGATAATTTGAGAACCAAGCTACTGAGTGTTCTGAAAATCCAGAATGGTGCAGTCTCAAGTTTAAAATATCATGATCGACAGTGTCAAATGCGTGTGACAAATCAATGAATAACGATGCACAATGTTGTTTTTTTTATCAAGTGCAACAGTAATGTCATTTACCACCTTCATTGCTGTTCGAGGGTTTGTTTGAAATTCTTGTAGTCACGGTACACTGAAATGCTCATATATGAAAATCCAAACGTTGCTTCTACCTCCGATATGCTATGACCCATCTCACGAGCTCCAACTATTAAACCGTATTGAAAAATCATCGCTTTATATACGCACTGGCTTATACAACCAGTGATGTGCATAGGTGCCGTTACTATGTATTTTGCACAGGCTTCAGTACCAGTTTTTCTGGTACTTCAGTGTACATATAATACATACGCATAGTCTACAACATATGGTATAACGATAAACCAGAGTGAATTGATATCATTGGAAAAAAGACGTGACCCACAGTAACTGAATGTGCTGCTGACTAGAACTGAAAGCATTCACACGTTCAAATTTCATCTGTGCCCTAATAAAAGAAATCCTGTTTCTCCTCTTTAGCAGGCACCACCATGTACCACAACAGCTCCCAGAAGAAATATTGGACTTTCAATAACGAGGCCAACTTAGAAAATTTAAGACTTGAGGCTAATCAGAAGTTTCGTACAAAAGCCCTAAGTCTCCGAAAGGTAAGAGGGGGTTAAATCAGAATGAAGTATACACTATGTGCTTTAGTAAACATATTCCCAGCACTGTTTCAGACTGCACGTAGGATGAGTTTGTTCGTTGTTTGTTTATTTGTGTTTATACAGAACAGGACATGAATGCTGTTTTAGGTTTTAGCCAGTCGCCTCGAATAAACAAACTTTTCTTGACTTTTCTGTTTATTAGTGACCCTGGATTTCAGTGGCGCAAGACGATATGATTAATGCCATAGCTTCAGATGAAATTAAGTTGAGAGGTTATCACATCTGACTTGAGCTATAATACAATATCTGTTTTTTATAATATAATTTTTTTTATAATATACTATAAAAAAATTTTTTTGTTTCTTTTTTAGAGTAACCCCATAATTGGCAGTTGACAGTTGACAACATAATCGTGCATACAGTGTAGTAGCTCATTTTGAGCAGTTTTAGACATAACTGTATTTGTTTCTATCTTCTGCAGTTTCAAATCATGCAAAAACGAAAAGAGTGCCACTGGAAAATTTTCTCCTTTTTTTCAGCCTTTGCTTAGGAAACTAGGTCACTGTGATGTCCGTTTTTTCCCTTTGTCCGATATTGAAAGTGTATTTTATAGTAGAAATGGTTCTGTACATCATAGACACACTGTCTGTTCTTTTATTCTGATTATTTGCTTTGAAGCAATATCATCCCAATTCGGTGTAAAAACAGCAAACATGGCAACCATGTTATTAACTGTCCTGTCTGCGGTTACTCCCCTAAACTTGGGGTGGCATATTCACACTTGTTACAGTTCCCATTTTGATCACTAGGTGCAGTAATAACTGTGTGGCTCTAAATGGGGCAGTGAGCACACTGCCCCAAGATTCTACAGCCCCTACAAAGGTGGGCAATTCAAACAAGCATGGGCTTACAGTATATCTCTGTGGATGAGCTATTTCTGATAAACATGCGTATGTAGTTTCATGCGCCATACATTATACATTATACATACAGGCTTAATAAAGGCAAAGAAGTGAAGAATGGCCAGTGTAGAGTACCCATGTGTGACACTTTATTAGAGTTGTGGCTTGGCTTTATAACATTGTTGGAACAGTGTATTGTTTTTACAGTTTGCCTCTTTTGTTTAACAGGCTGGAATAAGTGAGTCCATGTTTCTTGATCCACATGAAGAGAAAGTGCTGTTTAGGCACTACGAGAAGAGATTGCTTGACTTCTGCACAGTGTTCAAACCTGCCATGCCCAAATCTGTAGTGGTAATTATTAAAGCTGTGTCACACTCACTCACTAGCACCGAGTCACAATCATACAGGTTCTGTAAGAGTCCTGCTGCTTTCAACAGTTTCTCCTGTATTATCTTCTGTCAGGCTCATAACTGAACCACCACACTGATTTACACACATACAGTGCATTCAGAAAGTCTTCAGACACTTTCACTTTTTCACATTTTGTTATGTTTTGCCTTGTGCTAAAGTAAAAAAAAAAAATCAAGTTTTTCCCCTTCAGTCTGCACCCAATACCCTATAACGACAAAGTAAAAACAGAATGTTAGCAAATTTAGCAAATTTATTGCTAAATAAACTACTTAGTTGAATCACCATTGGTAATGATTACAGCCTCCAGTCTTCTTGGGTATGATGCCACAAGGTTCGCACACCTGGATTTGGGGATTTTCTGCCATTCTTCTCTGCAGATCCTCTCAAGCACTGTCAGGTTGGATGGGGCCCGTCGGTGGACAGCCATTTTCAGGTCTCTCCAGATATGTTCGATTGGGTTCAAGTCAGGGCTCTGGCTGGACCACTCAAGGACATTCACAGAGTTGTTGTCCCTAAGCCACTCCTGTGTTGTCTTGGCTGTGTGCTTAGGGTCATTGTCTTGGTGGAAGGTGAACCTGTCCCAGCTGCTGAAAAACACCCCCACAGCATTATGCTGCCAACACTATGCTTCACTGTTTGGATGATATTATGCAGGTGATGAGCAGTGCCTGGTTTCATCCAGACATTGTGCTTAGAATTGAGGCCAAAAAGTTCAATCTTGTTTCTCACACTCTGAGAGTCCTTGAGGTGCTTTTCTGCAAATTCCAGGTGAGCTTTCATCTGTCTTTTGGCCACTCTGCCATAAAGCCCAGATTGGTGGAGTGCTGTAGTGATTGTTGACCTTCTGGAAGTTTCTCCCATTTTCACACAAGATCTTTGAAGCTCAGCCAGAGTGACCTTAAGGTTCTTGGTCACCTCTCTTACCAAGGACCTTGTCCCTGATTATTTAGTTTGGTGCGGTGGTCAGCTGTAGTAAGAGTCCTGCTTGTTCCAAACATCTTTCATTTAACAATTATGGAGGCCACTGTGCTCTTGGGACCTTTCTGTGCGGCAGAATTTTTCTGTAGCCGTCTCCGGATCTGTGCTGCCACATAATCCTGTCTCTGAGCTCTACAGGCATTTCTTTCCTCCTCATGGCTTGGTTTTTGCTCTGATATGCCTTGTCGGCTGTGAGACCTTATATAGACAGGGATGTGTCTTTCCAAATCATGTCCAATCAACTGAACTTACCACAGGTGGACTCCAATCAAGTAGAAGTGTAGAAACATCTCAAAGATGATCAAGAGAGACGGGAGACCCCCAGAGCTAAATTTCAAGTGTCGTAATCAAGGGTCTGAATACTTATGTCCATGGGAAATTTTAGTTTTTGCTTTTTAGTAAATGTGCTAAAATTTCTAAAATTCTGTTTTCACTTTCTCATTATGGGGTATTGAGTGGAGATTTATGGGGAACACTTGAATTTCTTTTAAAATTTTAGCACAAGGACACAACATAAAATGTGCAAAAAGTGAAAGAGTTTGAAGACTTTCTGAAAGCATTGTATGTACAGATTTAATAATAATATTTGTACTTTAGTCATGAGAATGAGGGCACATGATTAGTCTATATTAGAGCTGTTGTTTAGGGCTTGGCAAGTAAATTCACATTTTTTATTTTATTTTACCTTTTTTTAGGGCACGGCCTGTATGTATTTCAGAAGATTTTATTTAAACAACTCCTTAATGGACTACCACCCGAGGACAATAATGTAAGTATTAAAGGGGACATATGAAAGATTAATTTTGTAAAGTTTTATGCACATACAGTTGGATGTCTGAAGTGCCTACCAACCCAAAACATATGAAACCGTATTTAGTTTCAGAAAACATGATTAAACGCTCCGTTTCTAAATCTGTATCTCTTATTATGTAAGTAGTGAACTCATTGGATTGACCGACACCCCCCCCCACACACACACACACCCTCCCCATTTGAATATCTCCATTTACTGCTTGAAAATCACATTTGTGAACACGCCATTTTTCTTTTGTTTGTTTTTTTTGTCAAGTCGCACATACTCCAGGATTAAGTCAAAGTTAAGGACAATGCACAGTAAATGCACGTCTTCTGTGCGGTGATTTGCACATGTGAATTTATTTCAGCCATTTTTTATAACTCGGTGGAGTTTAAACCATTTCTGTTTAGGGCTCATCCTATTGAAAGATCCATCTGCAGCTAATATTTAACCTCCTCACAGAGGCAACCAGATATTGGGGGAAATAAATGTTCTGCTACTTAGGAGAATCGGGCGGCACTGTGGCTCGGTGGGTAGCACTGTTGCCTCACAGCAAGAAGGTCCTGCGTTCGATCCCCAGGTGGAGTCTGTATGTCCTCCCCGTGTGTGCGTGGGTTTACTCCGTGTACTCTGGTTTCCTCCAACAGTCCAAAGACATGCAAGTTAGGTGAATTGGATATACAAAATTGCCCCATGACTCTGTTTTTGAAAGTTGAACTTGTGTACTGATGAAAGACTTGTGTATCGATGTAACATTGTGCCATGACCTAAAAGAATTCATATCCTAGAAAATGGTCAAAGATGACAGTAGAGGAAAGAAAGTACGAAGGAGAAAATCTTTAAATTCAGATTTTTGCATTTAATTTGAATAGTATTTTGGGGTGCCAGTGTTTTAGTACATTCCTGTTTTGGTAGAAATGTTTGTGAGAAAATTGATAGAAATAGATATTAATTTTGTTCGATAATGAGTCATAGGAATTGGTAATTATTTATAGTCATGGAAAAACGGGGCCATTAATTATGGAGTTGACTGCAGTTTACAATGTCAAAGCAAAAGACACTAGAATTTGTTCTTTGTGTATTTGTTCTTGCTTGCCATTTTATTCTAAGAGGTTTTATTACATGCTGTGGTTTTTAGTATAAAATCTGTGGGTTTTGAGTCACTCTGCTTGTCTGCACGTCTCCTCTAGGTTGACGTGCGCATACCTGTCCTGTAAGGTGGACGAGTTTAATGTTTCCAGCACTCAGTTTGTGGGGAATCTTCAGGAAAATCCAGCAGCTCAGGAGAGAGCTCTGGAGCAGATCCTGGAGTACGAGCTGCTCCTCATCCAGCAGCTGAACTTTCACTTGGTGATACACAACCCGTACCGGCCGCTCGAAGGCTTCCTCATAGACCTGAAGGTAAGGCGTGTGTTTGAATATTTCATAGTGGAGCAGAGATGCCCAGGCGTTTACTTGTGTGTAACCGTTCTCACATGGTTTACAAAGGAGCGTGTGAAGGGGAAAATTAAAAACGGGGACTTCAGGCAAAATAATGCAATAAAAGTGCATTCTGTCTAGTAGGCATTTATATGTGATGTACTAAACTCCAGTCTTGCAACATCCCATGACCAAGAACACCCATGTATTATTTTGTGATGCTGTCAGGAGTATAATGTTCTGAGTGAAATATACCATATGGCCAAAGGTTTGTAGACACCTGACCATCATAGCAGTGTATGCTTTTTGAACACATTTGCATTCACGTAGACACATGAGCATTAATGAGATCAGGCACAAGCATAGCACATAGTCACAGTTCTAAGTGAATCCCAAAGGTATTGAGATGGGCTGAGGTCAGGGCTCTGTGCAGGCCGCTCAGGTTCTTAGTTCTTCCACTCCAGTCTTGTTAAACCATTTTTTCGTACACAGGGGTATTGTCATGCTGGAACATTTGAGCCCTTTAGTTCCAGTGAAGAGAAATTGTAATGCTACAGTGTACAAAGACGTGGATGGTGTCCACAAACTTTTGGTCATTTAGTGTCGTCAGGATGATTAGAAGCAGGTGATGGTGTCACAGCAGTACAAGAGGTTAAAGTGAGGAATAAAACAAAATGAATGTAATATTTTGAGACAGGTCTAAAAAAAACTGGGGCACTCCGGCGTCCCCCACAGCACAAAGACATGTAACTTGGGTGAATTGAACATACAAAATTGCCCCGAGTGTGTCTGAAGTTGAACTTGTGCGCAGATGTAACCAAAAATGTTTTAAAATAAATCCCCTGATAATAATTACAGTAACAGTAAGATACCTTTATGAGATGACACTGATATAAACCATGCTTTTGAATAACTCCATCATCACCATTTCCTTGGTTTTGCTTGTTAAATTCGAAAAGTTTGCCGCCACGTTGTTTAGCAAACCTAATTATTGTGCTCCCGATCAAGTATTTTGAAAATGTATTTTATTTTTTTTTCCAGACAAGGTATCCACTGTTGGAGAATCCAGAGATGTTGAGAAAAAGCGCAGAAGACTTCCTGAACAAAGCAGCCATGACAGACGCAGGCCTTTTATTCTCTCCGTCCCAGATCGCCCTCACCGCCGTTCTCAACAGTGCAGCCCGAGCAGGCCTCAGCATGGAAACGTGAGTTCTGACCAACACAGCCGGATACAGTGCAGTACAGTCAAGCTGAGATTTAACCTTGTATTTTAAAGTATGCGACAAAATACTGAGCCTCAGGCACGTACTGATAATCCGTAACACAAGGAATGAAACACTCGGAGGTAAGCGTTTACAATAAAATAATCAGTGACTGGGTTATGTGAAAGACTGTTTCCATTCTGAAGTTTACTAAGTTCTTATAACAGCATGTCCTGAAGTGTTTTATTCCCCTTATCCCACAGCCATTTACAATGCTAAAGAATTAAAAAAAAAAATGACACACTGCACTTCATTGATGATTAATTAGTTAATTAGTACTGTGGATCCAGGTACCTCTCATCACTTACATTATAGCAGCCATAATCTGTCGCCCCCTCACCAGCCACTTTTTCTTTCCTCTTGAAATTAATGGGACAAAACAATGCAGCTTGGCAAGCTGCCGAGAAACCGCAAAAGCCTCCTTACTGAAAACCTCCCACTTCATTTTCCTGATTGCGGCTTTACTTCTAACTGGTAACAAAGCACCAACACTGGAGACTCCTTCCAAAAATAAACATCCTTACAGTAAAAGTAAGTCCCTGTATTAGAATGAGGGCATTAATATATACGTGATTTGCCTCATAGCTGGGGCTATTCCCACATATGGGGGCAGCTTTTGGCTTGTGGTTAAGGAGCCAGCCTTGTTATCGGAAGGTCACTGGTTTGATCCCCGCAACCAACAAGACACGACTGAAGTGGTGTTAAGCAAGGCACTTAACCCCCAACTGCTCCCCACGAGGCTGCCCACCGCCCCGGGCTAGTGTGTGCTCACTTTGCCAATGTATGTAAATGTGTGTTTCACTGCAGGGATGGGTTAAATGCGGAGGACAAATTCCTCTGTGTGCAAGCACAGTAGGCCAGTACTTCACTTCACTTGACATCTGGCTGGTACAAGTGAAATGTAATATTTACAATATTGTCAACAGTTCATTAGATCAGTCAGTGGACGTGTTGATGGCTCACTCTTGTAGTAGCGGTATCACTATTTTAAAAGAATGAGCGAGGGTATGTTAGTAATAATGATAATGCTGCCAAATGATAATAGTTAAAGGTAATATAGGTTATTTTAATTAAAGCCACACTGTATTTTGATTACAAAATAAGTTTCTGGGAATAATCTAGTGGACAGCCAGGATCACAGTCCAACATAAGGCCTGCCATGGCTTTGTACAAGTGAACATAAAAATAAAACATTGTGGGAAAAAGTACATTTTTATCAGGAGTTCATTTTCAGCTGGAACCAGTCATGCCAGCCAAACTGCTCTTATTGTACAGCATGTAGGTTCAGGTGTGCATGTAGATAACCAATCGCTGTCACACATCTAAACGATTTTGAGATATTTGTCTCATATGAAAAACGATCTTCCGTTGATTTAGTTATCTTACTGAGTGCATGGGGCTAAAAGACGATAAGGAGACGTTTTCCAAGATGTACGATACGATGAGGCGTAAGTATTTTCCTCGTCGCTTTCTTGAAATTGCTTTCAGTTCAACTTGTACAAGTATCTAATATAAAAGTTACGATTAAAAAGCCCCGGATTGTCTCGTGCTGTTTTAGGCATCACTACCCTGCTCAAGGAATATGAGCTTCCCAAACCCGAAGAAGTGAACGCTTGCAAACAGAAACTGGAAAGGATTCATGCGGAGTTCAACAGCAACACAAATTTGTGAGTAAAAAATACACACACGTCGATGCCCTCCGTCACTGAAATTCTGAAAACATGAAGCCCACAACATTATAATACAAACAGTTTTATTCAGCCTGGTCAGTCACTTTGTCTCTTGTAATCCTAGATGCAAAAGTTGTAGCTTTGTTCATCAGGTAGAAAAATAATAATAATAATAATAATTATTAAAAAAAAATCCATCAGCTTTCAGAAATTCAAGGGAGACGTAATATACCAGCGTCATGCTGTTTCTCAGGTCAGATCACAGATGAACAGCTAAACTACACAATGTTTCATCGAACATTTTGGTATGTAGTGAAATCTCAGGTTCGTGGAGGTAAGTACGTACGTGGCTAATCGAGCAGAAGTTAATTTTCTCCGAGTACAAATCAAACCGGACAAATCACAAATGATTTGACTCGTTGGCAAAGCTGTTTCTAAACATTTCATCATCACACTATTTACAAACAAGATGTCAGGAAGCATACAGAGGCGTTACAAAATGTATATTAATGTAATTTCTTGCATAAATCAAACGCTCTACTATTGATTAAATAGTGTCCATGAACTGGTTAGTTCTGGATGTTGGACGTGAAGTATCACACCCAGTCGATATTGCATTCCTTTGGGACGACGGTGACGGACTGTGATGTGATCCAGATTAGGTGTAAAAAAAAAAAAAAAAATGTAGGGGCAGTTTATCAAATGTAAACACATGCACAGAGGAACATGACCACTTCGCTATCTGTCCTTTCGGACGTTTTATCCGTCTCAGCAAACCGCTCTTCCATCACACCGATGTCTGGTTTGGAGATAAAAGCCGAGGCACAGCATCCCGTCAGGGAAAGCTGCTCCGGAGGAGGTACGATAGGATCAGCGCTCTCTTTATCAGACAACTTGTAGGAAGAGATTTACACAGTGGCTTTTGAGTGCAGGTTTCTTAAGGCTTGTAGTTCAGGCGCTTGTTCTCTGGCTGAATTGCCAGAGCTCAGCATATTTCTTAACAGCTCGCTGAGAAAAAAAAAAAAAATCTCCAGTGGAGGCTGGAACATAATGTAGTTTCTCACAGCTCAGAAAATTCGACTGCTCCTGAATAGTCCCTAAAGCGTTTTGCCCTGATTGAGGTTCAGCAACAATTCATCATTAAAAAAAAATCGTAGAATGTACCCTGCCTCTTCGGTAATGGAAATGTCTTTATTACAAACTCATGTGCAGCGGATGTTCTTCAGAGCACCTGAATTGTAGCAGCCATGATGGTACATTCAGGTCTGTAAAATAAAGAAATGTCAAGGCAACATAGGACTGACGAGACGAGACATATTGGCCTGCTAAGAACAATATTAACAAAAACTATCAGCGATGAAATCATTTTTTGTCAAGTTTCTCTATTAGCATTATTTTTTGCCCCAGTTCGTTGTTGCTTATACTGTAAATATACACCAACGTATGATCTGTATTCAAGTTTCAAAATTTCTTACTACCTACCTTGTCCTGATGAGACGGTTGTCAGCTAAATATATCTACGTGACACATGGACATGAGTCTAAACCTACACATGAAGGATATTAAGGAAGGAATGTACTTGCATGCTCAGAGAGATATACGCAGGATGGAAAGCTAAACTAGTCTCTACATCACTAGATCATTTGATGATGTTTTTTGAAGGATGTATTCTGGCCATGTTTTCCAGGAAAAGGAAGCATGGCTATGAAGATGATGACCATGTTGTGAAAAAGCCCCTTGTTACTGAAGAGGTAAGTGAAGACTTCTTTGCTGTTGTCAGTTCCTTTGGAGCAACTGTACTTTTTTTTTTTTTCATCTGCTTCATTAGAGGGACTCTAATAAAGATGTATCGCTTTGTAGGAGTGGACTGATGAAGACCTGGATATTTTGTAACACGACTCGTTCATCTGTTTTATGAATACACATTTACGTAAATGCACAGATTCACGTAGCACCTTTAGTCAAGGTGAAAGGAAGTGCTTTCTGTTTTAGCCACAGACCACTATGTTTTGTATTGTGCTTTTTTGTAAATACCTGGGCAATATTTGCCTGCTCTAGTTGTGCTGTCCTGTGTTCTGAAAATAAAAACTTTTTTTGTACTCTGTTGTTTACAGTCGTAGATTATGTTTGAGAAAAAGGTCCAAAAAAAACCCATCAGAGCGAGACACGAACATTTGTCAGGAATGAAGGTTCCATTGCACTCTATTTAATCACTTCACACTCCAGTCTGAATCAGTCAGTACTTTATAAAGTTTTAATAAGTGCATGCATTCCTGTATACAGTCTGTACTATTGTAAATTTTACTGCTGTAAACATCTCACTTCTCCTTCCCCTGAGGAAGTCCGGTGTAGGATTAATCTCAGGGAAGAAAAATATAACACATCGAAGCAGGGGAGATAACTCAAATTATATACTCATGATTCCAGCAAGAGAATTTATTGTTCTGATATAAAATAATCATACTCTCTTTAAAAATCCTGTCTACACCACAATCATAAGTAAATGGAAAAAAAAGAACACTAGTTTGAGCACAATTTTCATATTCATGACCTTGTAAATCAGTAACAAATTACAGTATAAAAAGCATTATAGCTCATAATCCAGTTATAGGTGTCGCTGTAGCCTCGTGTCAGTCGAGTTTTCTCATCAAGCAGACAAACAAGCACTTTGGCAATGGCTGTTCAACGGTACGCTGAGCTTTATGGGTCACTAATGGGACCCATTTAAGTTGAAGAAAAAGCAAAAACTGAAAAAGAAAAAAAAAAAAGTACCCATATTATGGGGCACAGTCAAACTTGAAGTTGCTGTGGGAATAGCTTAACAGGTGTCAGTGTGGGACTCGGGCCCCAGACTTTTTTGTTTCGCTGCTGTAGTTGCATAGTTATCTTGGCATGGTGGAAAAGGAAGGGAAGGGGAAGTGGCTAAATAATCAGGGATAGAGGTTGCCATGGTGATGAAGGTGGAGCATGCTGGGATCCCACTGGCTACTCCATGGAGACGGAGACAGATGGAGTGACAGACAGAGAGCAGGAAATGGAACTACCTGTTGCTGTTGGACATGGCGTAGTGCACCTGTTTCTGCTGGAGGAGCTCCGTGATGGCCAGCAGCTTTTTCAGCACATGCTACAAACACACAGAGTCGGAGAACATGGTATAGACCTGACATCGGACACGGTGGGTAGAAGTGCTCTATCGATTCTATGAGTTTATTATGAACGAGTAATGGTTTTAGCTACACGCACCTGCTGTGCTCCTCTCTCGTTGCTCAAGGTGCGGAGTTCATCTGAGTGAGCAGCACAGATCTCATGCAGCGCAGCAAGGTCTCGGGACAGATCATTCCTAAAGTGCTCTGGAGCATCGGGCAAGTCAGGAACGTTCTGGAAGAAACCAGGAAGAAAACACTACTGTTTAAATATTGATATGATGCGACTTGAAATGGTTTGTTGAAATTACAGTTTGCAGTAAAGATCTGCTCCACAGCAGTTAACTATTTCCATCTTCATTTGGGCAACTGAAATAAAAACTTTCAATTACAAAGTAATCTCACTGCATAAGAACTAGGGATGTCCCGATCAACTTTTTTTTGTTCCCAATCCGATTTATTAATTTTGTTCCCGACCTGATACCGATTTTCAAACCGATATTTCTATTTTCTAGATATTGTCCAGATAAGAACTAGATAAAACCATGGTGTGGAAGCAGTATTATTATTATTAATATTATTATTATTATTATTACTACTATTACGATTGTGTCCTTAGTATTTGTGTAGAAGAATGAGGATGTGAAACTAAACAATAGATCAGAACTATCTATCTTTGCCACAAACAGTGTCTGTTCAAAACCAATTCCTTTTTAGGTACGTGTAAAATGCGGCCCCCAGCAGCGCTGAGACAGACAGGAGAGCATGTGCATTAACCACGATGCGACTGGGGTTAAAAAGCCAAATGGAAGTGTGTCCGAGCTCAGAGCGTTCTCATTCTTCTGTCTATATGCTTGCCCCGTTTGTTGCTGTGTTTGAATAAATCCTTTTTCCATAGGAAGGACGACTTCTATTTCTTTGTGTATTTCATTAAAATTGCCACGACACAGTTTCCCACAGTGCTTTATTGGCTAAGCGGCCGCCTTGCCAACGCTCTGTTTCGGTTTCATTTTTCCTCCGCATTAAAACAAAAAAAAAAGTGCAGGCGCTGGGTAAATTTTTCATCAAAACATGGTTAAATTCAATACAAATTCAATACAATTTAAAATATTTCCACAAAGCTGACATTATAGCCACGTCCTGTTACAAACTGTCCTCTCCGTTTACGACACCTGCCAGACCGCTGACGTAAAACAAAAGATCTTTGAGAACGGATTGGGACATCCCTAATAAGAACGTCTCATGCAAGGGTCCTAATTTTCAATTGATTCTGACCAAAAAAAAAAGAAACCCACAAATACCTCATAGAAAATTTTCTATATAAATTATACATATATATTAAATAAGTTACTTATTAGTAAATACACAACGTAACAATTAAAAAAAAAAACATTTGTTCCCAGTTGTTAAGTGTTTTCTCCTAATTGTTTGTGCCTTAAATGAATAGAAAAAAGTTATTATTCCCTGTAAACATTGCTTTTGTGGTCAGCACAAT
>JAOVVH010000035.1:9912604-9928835 GCA_028566435.1 Scorpiodoras heckelii | reverse complement strand
CTGTTGGACTTGTTTCACTTTCCAATTTAAAGTATTTCCACACAGCAGACATTATAGCCACGTCCTGCAACAAACTGTGCTCTCTGTTTACGACACCTGCGTTACTGCTGACGTAAAACAAAGGATCGGGCTTTAGTAAAGCCAATTCCGATCTTTTAAAAGATGCCGTGATCGGCCCGATTCCGATCTTTGAGATTGGATCGGGACATCCCTAATGTATAGTTACAATAATACTGTGACAGTTCGATCTAATAAACACCTTTAGGTTAGCTGGTACGTAGAAAATTGAATAATGAATTTTCCTGTGGAGCACTCAGACCCAACTCTTAACCCTATATCAATGTTTTTAGAGATATATAAAAATTTCAGAGTCACATTAGGCTCATCAGGCACCATGTCTTGTGATGGAACTGTCCAAATACATCCAAAATAAAATTTCTGCACCAAGAAGATGAGTCACTGTGTGACATATAAAAAGCTTTTATACCAAAGCCCAGGCCACTGCTGTAATGTAAAGTGTAGCTTTTCTAACACTGGTTAAAATGTCAGTGGATTTAGGTTACAACAGATTATCAGCAGTCACATCTGGTTTAGCACTGTGCTTCGTTGTGAGAAAGTGAGAAAATGAGAAAGAGCATAACAGAGTTAGATTGAAAAGACAGAATAAGAAAAAGAAAAAGAACAAGACAAAGAAAATAAAGCAGTGGTGTCATGCAGTGTGAGCATTTTAGCTTAAAAATGTCCAGACTAAGAAGGACGGTTATGTATGCACCATATAATGGCTGATGCACCACAATTAGTATCAAAGCTACTATATTTCAATAATGTTCTGTACGAGTTAACACACTCGTGCTGTCTTGCTTTAGCATTTTAACTCACTCATTAATAACAACTGAAAAATCTAAAACACTGGCAAAATAAGGATATTGAAAGATTTATTCAACATCAGAGCCCGCTGACATTTTTCACACTAGTGCGCACCTAAAAAAATATCTAATGTGTGGGAGAAGGCATGTGTCTGTACAGAGGAAGTGTAGCTCATGTGGTGGTGGTGCATGAATAAATGTACGGCACAGTCCTCAGTACTGACAGCGGAGAGATATACGTTTTCCATATAAGGTCTGTACCAACGAAACCACAACTACCAGTTCCTTGCAATGTGGCATCTTCTACAATGTGAGGACTTGCATCCAATACATATGTATACATAAACTGTAAATATAAATTGTTACACACTGTGAATAAGGAAAGGAAGGGTTAAAGAAAGGGAAAAGAAATTATATCACATCACACTACCAGGTGATTCAAACAAATAAGTGATTCTGAGATATTGATCTTTAGATAAAGAAACTCGATCATTTTATCATCTCTAACCAGCTTCCACACCAGGAGTAAATGAAGAGTGAGGGTAGCTTTCAGACAGTCACTGTTCCAAAGATTTGTATGATGAAGACCAGCCTCCATAGTGTAAAAATACTCAGTAAAAGTGATGCCTGATAATTCATTCACAGCCTGCTGCCTTTCAGAATAAAAATGACATTAGCTATTAGCAGATCAGCTTATATGTTCTATGAAACCCAGGATTACAGGTCCACTGCAGACCGACTACAGCCATACTGTTACTGAACTTCCATTAAAAACGTCCTATAAAAATCCACTAAAGCATCGAGTTGGTCTGAAATTAAAGAACCACTTGTCAGCTACAGGGTTATTATAGTTTAAGCATCAGCTATACTTAGCTCGTTAACTAACCAGGCTTCAAACTTCCTCACAACACTTGAGGTCGTCAATTTCCTCACAACTCTCTAAGTAATTTCCACCCTTACTGCTGAAAAGAAGGGCAATACCTAATGGGTGAACGACCCTTCTGCAGCTTCAAAGCTCATACACATCTAACTTTCATCACCTTCAGGAATGCCTGATCATGTCAGAGCTTGAAATGTGGAAACAGCAAAAGGCAGAACTAGAAACAGGGTATGATATACATTATATCACATGTACCTTTTTTTTCTTTTTACTTGATGAGCTAATCAGAGCAAAAGAATTCATGTTCATGTTACAATAAACTGCACAATCCATACACATTTGCTGTCTTAGTCACAAGGTTTACCTACGTAACTCTGTGTGTGTGTGTGTGTGTGTGTGTGTGTGTGTGTGTGTGTGTGTGTGTGCGCGCGCGCGCATGTGTGTGCAATCAGCATGAAGATATTCAGCTAGCAATAGTTAAATAGTTCAACTATGACAATAGTGACAAGTGACAGTGACAAGTGACAATAAAGTGAAAAGGGAGAAAACAATAAAGTGAAAAGGGAGAAAATGTAAAGGTTCATAACTGATTAGATTCAAATTTTATTAGTAGTATAAAAGCAACTAATATAGTTTGCTTAACGATCATAAACAAAATGTGAAAATAAAAATATTAACATTATTTTGTGTATCTTTAAACCAAGTCCCATTCATCCATCAGTCATTCCATGTTTATTAATACCATTCATTTTTAGCACTGAAGTTTTAGATCATGCCCGTGTGATTAAGGCGTGTCATTTTAGTTTTTTTACAACAAACTAGATGTAAGCAATGCATCAGAATTCCACCACACGTACTGATATATATGTTACCATTTAGAAACAGAGATGCTGAAAGTTAAATTGATATTAAATTCCTGGAAAACCACATTGTCGCCTATATCTTATCTCCGCTGGAATTGTCTTCACGTGCTTTAATATTATCCTGACATAACAGGCTATAACAAGCAAACACCTTGCCTACCTCTACATCGGTTTCAGCCTCCACATTTATGGAAAAACAAAATTAGCAACAAGGCTTAAATGTCCATGACAGAAAATAAGTAATTGCTTTAATCATCATAAACAGTTACACCAGCCCCTGTAGTCTCAAATCAGTTATGCGTTTGAAGAACAGACGTTTCGTTGTCACTCTTGACTTGACTGACAGCTGTTCACTCGTAAATCGTGACAGCTGCTACTGAAATGTTTACCAACTGAACCTATTGGGCTTGCGTCTGCTTCGTTACGGCACGACAACTTTATCAAAGCATGACGTTCGTACACGCTTAACACAGGCAAATATATTTAGCAAATCATTAGGCATTTTTACAGCTGTGTTTGTTACGCTGGTGCCCCGTTTACTGGTTGGCTTTTTTGCAGAAACCCTAGGCAATGACAAAGTAAAAAAATATATATATATTTCCTATTGTTTCGATGAAATATATTGAACTTTTCTTAATGTAAACATATTTAAAATGCTATAGACATGAAGCCCTGATGAATTTTGGTCACTACATGATTTTTGTCATTTCTGTCTGTTTGACAGAATCGAGCCGCAGTGACGTCTACACACAAACACCTTCAACACTGAATAGATTAAGGGCTATGCCTGTGACAGGAGTCATGACCTTTAACACACAATGCAAGTCTTTAATCTTTTAAGAGGTAATCATCTGACGACAGCTTAAAAATAATATTGGCAGTACAGGAAGTCATGTAGAACATCAAACACAATGTGCCTATCTCTTCGTTAGATTAATGTCCACAGGAAGTGAACATTATGAGAAAGCTCAGGCTTTTGTAAAGATTAGAGCACTGGCTATTTGTTGTTGTTGTTGTTGTAGTACGTATAGAATTAAGCTTGCAAATCTGTACAGTATGACATACTGCATTATTCGGCTTGGGCTTAAATGAGCAACAGGAAGCACGTAGGGTTGGTCCAACTGCACTCTTACAGTCTGTGTGCGCATGATTACACTGCCTCCCCCATAGACACATGCACGCTTCATGTCTGTGACCATTTTCCTCAGAGTAGGTTGATATGTCATGCATGAGGGACAACATGCACGACAGTATGTGTCTTACTGAACTTTCACTTAATTCATTTATGAACAGCTCGTTTAGGCTGAAAGGTTCTGACTTATTAATGTGCAAGCGCATTAAGAAATATTACTCATATTATACTAACTGATAACACGTTCCAATGTACACAGCAACTGTTGTTTTTTCCATGGCAGCTTTTGAGCATTAGTGATTTACAGACTTCATTTAAGAGACTCACTTATTTATTTAGAAACATAGGCTCAGGTTTCAAAAAGTTGACTTAATATCCTGAAAAGAGCATTGGATTTAAAGCTGCCCAAACTTGTTTTGAACGCTATTGCACACACACACACACACACACACACACACACACACACACACACTTGATACATATGAACGATCAAGCATTTAAAACAACTTAAAGGGCGTAAATGTCAGGAAAATGTGCATTTTGCTCATACATGTATTTGGTTTTTTTTTTTTTTTAGAAAACTCTAAGAGGCACAGAAGTCTTTGCACTTTTGCATGGTTTATATCTTATGACAGAAACATTGGTCCTGAACACTACATTTGGATTTTAGAAGTGAAATTGTCATCTCCACTTTTTAAAACAATGAGGCAAAACGTATAAGTGGCAGGTTTCACAATATAATCATAAAGCCATGTTCTGTAAATATTTAGGATGCTTTTAATACTTTGAAAATCATTTCTCAGCCAATATGCTGGTATTTATGTATTGAGACAAAACTGGAATAAATCAATGCAATCTTCTCTCTTTCTTAGGTTGGAGTAATAAAAACTGAACGTGGCCCTTTTTTTATTTGCACACAACAGCCATTCCGGTGTGTGTGTGTGTGTGTGTGTGTGTGTGTATATATATATATATATATATATATATATATGTGTGTGTGTGCGTGTGTGGGGTGTGTGTGTGGTGTGTGTGTGTGTGAGAGAGAGAGAGCACACTGGTGGTCTAGGCTTGTTGAGATCTGATTGAGGGGTCTCTCTCTCTCTCTCTCTCTCTCTCTCTCTTGCTTTGATTGTCTCTCCCCATCAGGGCTTTTTTTATATGACTCTTTTCCCTGATGCAGCCTGGCCATGTAAAAAAACGCATCTCTAAAAACGTCCCGTCACTGTTCATTAGCATCAGCGTGAAGCAGACTGTACCACTTGACATTAGAAACGTGACTCTGCATCATGCCAGCTGTCATCTTGGGAGCTCACATTTAGGCTGCGGATATTCAGGACTTCAGGATCAGGTATAAACTCCCACATACATCAGTGCTTAGCTTAAAGTGCCAGTTTCTGGTGTGTTTGGAAATTGGCAGTATAGTTACTGGTGTTCCATACGAGCCGTCCATAAACTTAAAACCCCTTCTTCACAAGTGTTTCTGCAGATAATAAAAAAAAACATGCTACAAACACTAACAGCTGATATCCAGCAACATGGTCTTGATACGAAAATTTGCAATGCCAAGAAAAGCAAAGTGGCTACTACGTCATCTTTTTACAGCATGAGTAACCTGATAAAATAACTTAAACATAAAACACAACATGAGGGGTTCACTGCCAGCAGCACACAGGAGCAACCACTAACTATCTGTAAAAAATGACCATGAGAACTCACTATCGGTCACTGATAGTGAGGGGATTCATTCAGAATATATCATCTCTTCACGACTACATCCCTACTCAAGCCAAGATAGCTTATGTAGCTAGCTAATGCACTTCTTTTAAAATCAAATCGCTCTCATTATAAACAATGAGGCCAACAACCTAAGTGCATGAACATGCATGTGTGTCTTTTAAAGCTGGTGAAAGAAACAGAGTTAAATAAGTGTCCAGGGTGCCCCTGACTTATCAAGTCATTTCAGTGTCAATCCTGGTATTGACAAGTAGGCAAAAACATAAATAAAAACACTCAGGGCATCCTTAGTTTGATCCCTGTTTACCACTAGAGGGAAAACACAACCAGAAAATCCAGATGTACTAGACTAGTTGAAAACTGTGACCAAAATGCTACAATAAAACAAAAGTACAATCTTTATCTGATCCAAACAACACTTACACTGGGTTCATCCTTTGCTGCATCCTTGTCTGCCCCACTCTCTCTTACTCATGAGGTAAAGCTGCCCGGCTGCTGAATCTCTAGCATGTGCCTTCCTGGTCTCACTGGACATGACTGACACAACTCCAACACGATCTCTGGCATGATCCCATGGAACTGCGGCAGCACTAAGCTCATCTCTCTGTTCTCCAGTCCAGTGCAGCTGCTACATTTACATTCACGGTAGTGAAAAATGAGGCTGAAGCTCATATGTGTATCACAGCTAAATGTAAACTTCACTTGCTCTCAGAAGACTGCAGAAGTTTCCATTAGAGAAAATCCTTTTCCAGATGTTCAGAATTATACGTCACGTCCATATTATTACTGTGGAAGGCAAATGACGTCAAGAGTGAGTAAGAAGAGGCTCTGGGTGGACAGCAAAAACCATCTGCAGGAAAAGAGCCACTATGCAGTAGTCCTGTGTGTGTGTGTGTGTATAACTGCCTCAGACACACACTCCCTCACTACCACTACCATTTGATCAAGAGCTAAGGATGGGCCAAAACTAACTGACAGCTTAATCAATCGTGAGTTAATATTTAGACAAAGCAGGCATATTATTTAATGTTTTATTTATAAATGCGTTTAGAAAGCCTGCTCCACACTACCCTTCTGAGGACTGCACAAACTTGCGGATTCATTTTAAGAACGACTCGCTGTTCCAAGAACCAATCTAGCCGACTAGCACTTTCGCACATTCCTAATCATGACATGGATAAATAATCAATCAAATGTTTATTTGTCAAACTATTTCTCCAAGTCAAGAACACTCCCAAGGAGGTAGGCGTATTATCGTCGAAGTTTATAAACAAGAGACGCCTTCAAGAATGTAAATACGGAGGGTTTACCTCAAGATGCAGTTACTGTTAACACTCGAACAGTAAGGCCTGATTAGACTTGCTAAAAACCTCTAAAAATCTAAACATGCACCATGATGATGAGAAGAGAAGAGCATGGATAAGGAAAGGAAGTGCTCATGAGCTAAAGTATACCATATCACGTGTCAAACATGGTGGAGGAAATGTTATGGCATGGGCATGTATGGCTGCCAGAGGAACTGGATCACTGGTGTTTATTGATGATGTAACTGCTGATATTAGTAGCAGAATGAACTCTGAAGCGTATAGAGGTGGACTTTCTGCTCAGATTCAGCTAAATGCCACAAAACTGATAGGATGGCACAGAAGTATAATGACCCAAAATGTACCATGAAAGCAACACAAGAGCTTCTTAAAGCAAAGAAATATTATATTGTTAAACGTTCAAGTCAGTCACCTGGCCTCAACTCAATTAAGCTTTCTTTTCATTTACTGAACTCAAACCTAAAGGCAGAAAGACTCAGAAACAAGCAGCAACTGAAGGCGGCTGCAGTAAAGGTGTGGCAAAGCATCTCAATGGACGACAATCAGCATTTGGTGATGTCCATTGGTTCCAATGATTTCAGCCAAAGAATCTGCATCAAAGTATTAAAAATAATCCTAATGCAATTATTTAGTTGGTTACTTTCGAGACTTTGAAAATGGTGACACTATGTAATGGCTGTAATTCCTGCATGGTTAATGCAATATTTTTTATTAAACCCCTTAAATTACAGCTGAAAGTCTACACTTCAACCACATCTTGATTGCTTTATTTCTAATCCACTGTGGCAGTGTACAAATTACGAAAGGTGTGTCGCTGTCCAAATACTTATGGACCTGAATGTACGGATGAAGCACTAAAAGCTCATCTTTAGTGAGCAGAGGCATAAAGCTGTCACATATATACGGTCATAAAATGCATAAATCTGATCCAACCGATCAGTTGGTGGGAACTAGGAAAAACATTTTTAAGAATTCCTGAGCTAAGATCAGGGGTCTGAAACAGCCTGAAGATGTGCTTTTTGTAGCAGCAGGCTATACATGAGAGCCACCAAAAGCTTTGTGCTCCATGCACAACTAAACAAAAACTAATTAAAATTTCACAGAACGTGCAGCTTGGAGTTTGTGTAACATTCGTGGATAATATTTGCAGTTCATCTGTAATGTGTTATTCGACTGTTTGGGTAAGAGAATGATGTAGAGGAGGTCTGGGGTCCTGTTTGCTTTCCAGTTCATCCCAAAGGTGTTCAGTGGGGTTGAGGTCAGGACTCAGTACAAGCCTCTCGAGTTCTTCCACATCAACCTTGACTTCAGTGACTTCATGAACCAGTCTTTGTGCACAGGGGCAGCGTCATACTGTCATACCTTTAGTTAGAGTACAGGGAACTGTAATGCAACAGCATACAAAGACATCTTATATGACTGTGTGCTTCAGTTTGGGGAACGCCCACATATGAGAGCGAGATGGTCAGATGTCCACAAATTTTGACCACATAATGTAGTATGTATTTTGTGCCTCTCACTTACTTCCCATTTTTTTCCACAAAATCTTTTACACTTTTTTTTTTACAAAAAAAAAGA
This sequence comes from Scorpiodoras heckelii, assembly GCA_028566435.1. Taxonomy (NCBI): domain Eukaryota; kingdom Metazoa; phylum Chordata; class Actinopteri; order Siluriformes; family Doradidae; genus Scorpiodoras; species Scorpiodoras heckelii. Next base: position 9,920,457 of record JAOVVH010000035.1, on the reverse strand, counting down.
AGTTTTCAACTTTTTTGCAAACACAGCACCCATTATTTAAATAAAGCTGAATGAAGATGCTGACAGTATGATAGCATTTCATTCAGTTTATTTCTGAAAGACAGACTAATAAATATATAATATATAATAAATAAACATATCTTGCAACCAATAGCAACATAAGGGTTTAGATCATAGTTTAAAACACATACAGTGGCATTTGCGTGCATGTTTGGTACAGAGGCATAAGAAAGATACCACAAATGCAGAACTTCTTCTCGCAGGATTTCTTAAACAATGCAAAGCAAAAGCCTACTGAAGACCGAGTTATTGTGCACTGAGCTAACAGAACAAGGAATTTCACAAACAGAAGCCCCTCAAGGCCATTTCAAGAGAACTAAGCTATTTTATCCACTGCAGATCCTGCAACTTCTGGCAAAAATGATGGAATCGCCATGCTTAAAGAATATTCACCGAGCTTTTTTATTTACTTCAGAGCAAATTAAAAAAAATGCACATGACACAAATAGTTTTGGTTTAAGAGCTGAATATTCTGGCTTTGTGAAACATACCTCAAACAAAATAATAAATACATTATTTACATACATACATAATATGGACTGACCTTGTAATTTGCAATTCTAGAGCAAATACTGGCACATGTCTAAAAATGCAAATTAGCCAGCAGTCAAGACTGCTTACACACCATAACAAGTGGTTGGACTGACAGGAAATGGCCCGAACAAGAGCTGTCAAATACAAGAAATGGAAAGGATTATAAATGTCTTCAAGATGGAAATCCAACATGGAGTGTGGCAAAAGATGCTCCCAGTTTGCTGTGTCTCAAATTTGGCATGAACAAAATGGCAAGGTTATAAAAGGAAAACATATGCTTAGATCAAGGAAGCCATCAAAGTATCAAGATAGAAAACTCAAAGCAATATGCCTTGGAAATTGAACACGCACAAGAAAATAAACAGGGTAAAACAGGAATTAATGTTTGTGACAGAATTATAAGACACTGGCTGAATAAAATGGGATGTACATGTAGAAAATGCAAACAAAAACCAACACTAACACCTAAACAGAAGAAAACAAGGTTACAGTAGAATGCCATACTAATGAAACATAAAAATGACTGCTTGAGGAAAGCAATCAAATGTCCATACTCATTCATAACATGGAGTTGTATGTCAGGTAAAGGACCAGAGGAGATGGCAATAATTACCTCAACAGTCAAGGCACAAGTGTACAATAAAATCTTGGACACGTTTCTCATTGCATCAACAGAAAATAGGTTCAAAGTCATTTTTCAGGTTGATAATGCATCTTGCACAAAGCAAAAAGTGTTGAAGCTTTTCTTGAGGAAAAGCACGCCGACTTAATGACATAGCCAGCAAACAGTCTGGGTCTCCATCGGATTGAAAATGTATGGTATAAATGTGGGGGGATAAAACACTGGTCCATGACCAGGCTCCATCCTGAAAAGCTGATCTATTAGAGAGTGTTGGAACAAGCTTGGCAGAGAATATTGTTTTTCATTAGAAAGTCCATGGCTCAAAAATTCAGCCATCCTAAAAGCCTGAGGGGGCGTAACAAAGTACTATTTGCGATTTTATTTATTTATTTTTTCCCTGACTGCATTATGTTTCTCTCAACACTGAATGATTCCATAATTTACCCTCGATTTGATCTGAAATATGGAAAATTAAAACAATTTCATTTGTTTGATGTGTTTTACAAAGCCAGAATGTTCAGCTACTAAACAAAATGCTTTTTTTTTTGTATTATAATCTGTGATTTGTGTATTTGCTCCAAAGTGAAAAATCTGGGTAAACATCCTCCATGTGTGGTGATTCCATAATTTTTGCCAGGGGTTACATTCAACTGCCCCCGTGTCTTTATAAAGCCGATTAATCAGCCATGGTGCTCAATTTAACTCTTCTTGCCATGTCTGGCAGACACTTTAACAATATTACAGATATTACAGTCTAACCACTTTCCCTGGCTCCGGCTGAAACCGTCTATCATTCAAAATCTACTCTAATCTTTATAGGAAGCTCAAAAATCAACCAGTGCCAGTTGTTCGACCTCTTCGCTGTTTTCCCATTTTATCATGATCAAGTCGCAGACTGGTTAGCAGCTGTGAAATATTTATCCCAACTGCTGGCACTGCTGTTTATGAATGAGCTGCGTTGTACAGAATGCTTGTGGCTGTCTGTGGCATGCTAAAGCACAATGTTTAGTCACACATGCTGCAAACAAGAGACACCCCATCTAACCTCATTTCAAGGAATAGGTTTGCACATCCAAAAGCTTCTCTTTTTTTCCACTGCTCTCACTCACTGCAGAACAGGATCCAAGGGAATCTGGTAACGTGATGACTACACACACTGTTATGATTGAATTATGGAAAGAACAGTGGATGTTCAAGACTCATTTATAGGAATGAGTTGCGCACTACACTCTGGAAGATAACTATTTTTTATCATTTACTACACGAAAAGCACGGCAGTGGTTTAGCCTCACCGTGGAATAAGACCAAATAATGGTTAATATGTCTAGCAAAGTTCCTGCCTCAAGCCTCAGGATTTTTTATTTGGTGAGTCATTGACATTGGTTTTAAACAAGATATAGCAGAAAACTAATCATAATCATCAGCTGCCATTCAGAGTCGTATAATCCAGCACTAACAATCTAAAAGCGCAGCTCATGCAGAGCCTCCAAACAGTGTACTATATCCATCCATCCATTATCTTCCGCTTTATCCTGCTAGTCGGGGTTACGGGGGGTCATGCAAACTCCACACAGAATGGCCCGGACCGGGAATCGAACCCGGATCGTCTTGCTGTGAGGCGACAGAGCTAACCACTACACCACCGTGCCCCCCTACAGTGTATTATATTTATGTGCAAAATCAGATTATAGTGCCCTATATGCATATTTTTCCTTGAACATCTCTTTCTTGTAGCCATAGCCATTTCCCACAGATAAATCACTTTGGTTCCAGCACTAAAATGTTGCTGGTCTGGTAACAAAAACAGTGATAATGGTCACCCATGTGGCAACAACTCGAGAAGTTAGTCTAATGACCACCAATATGTATACAGTCCAGAGGGCTTTGAGATCAACCAACAGAAATAAATATTTCATCAAGATCTGTAACAAACTAAATACGAGCTTTACTGCATTCATCCTGTCATCTGGAGTTTCCCCAGACAATGCCACAAAGACGAAGCGCCCTGCAGCTGAGATCCTGTGTGTCTGCGAGCTCATGTATATAGAAGAGGGCAGTTAATGCTCTTTGCCCCATGTTGCTGCATGAGCAGCGGTTTAGAAAGAGCAGAAGGTGTGGCATGTGTACATCTCAACTTTGCATGATAAAAAATGTTCACAAATCTGGAAGTAAATGTTAATAGCCTTCCTCTGTGCGTTATTTAACGTCCATATTCGAATGCATGAATTTGCTTGGCTGATAAATCTGTAATAAAATAAAATAAAATAATAATAATAATAAAAAACGGTTCTAAAAAAAGGCACTCCTATACTCGCACCTTTTCAGTGGAAAAAGGGCAACAATTTTGTTTTATTGACTAAGGTTCAATCATACCTAGACATCTGATTACATGCCTAACCACTGTGTGTGATATATTCCTGCATCATTCATTATGCACTTAGAGATTCTCTCTTAATAAAAATATCTGTGTCACACAAGTGGGAGGAGTGGGACACAATGCTAACAGGACAAAGAAATGCCAGGCTAGTTAACATAAAAGCATATCAACCGGTTTTCATTTATTCATCTTCAGTAGCTCTTTTATCCTGGTCAGGCTCAAACAAGGTCATTAGAAAATATTGTGGACAGGTTAAAAATGAAATAACTGAGATCTGGCAAGACTGGGATTAACAGTATGGTGCACACATCTAAATCCATGTTACATTACATATAATGTTTGGGGGTTTTTTGCCCAAAGACACATTTTAGTCCTCTCCATAAAACTGAATAGCCAAAGTAAAATATAGCCAAAGTAAAATAAAAACTGAATTTCACACCCATGTGCAAATTTTATAATGAGTTTATTAAAAAAAATTTATAAATGAGTATCTACGCAAAATTAACTCCTATAATAATATTTTACTTGTCTGTTATGATTTCTCGTGTCAATATGGCTGTACGCTGATAAAGGTCAAGAGGAAGCATATATTCTATGAAACCGCCGCCTGAAGCCGCCTTATAATGGTGCGTGAAATTATGCACTCGTAGGTGTATAAACTTCTACATACATCAGACATATCAAGATGACCTGAAGTCAACCTTCAGAAAAGATGCTAAGCTTATGTTAAACAAGATAGGGTTCGGCCACCACGTATGTATTCTGCACACACGCTTTATAATGACATGAACATGCAGTAATATTTTCCCTTTAAAATTAAACATCTGGCAAAATTATATTTATCAAGAGTCAGCTTTGGTGTGAATAGAAAGATATTTTTTTTCATTTCTAACCACAGTTCTGTACAAAATTCTTGATAAATCTCTCGCAGTGTCAGGCTCGGCGTATTAATCCCACACTCAGCAGTCTAATTGGCAGGGCCTGCGTTAGTGGCTAAACCATTTGAGGAAGGTGAGACTAATGTTTTTCTGAAAGGGAAATGAATCATGAGTCATAAGCATAAATGTTAATTTTAGATTTGTGACTAAATAAGAAGTTGCTTCCCACATCTGAGGAACAAGTCAGCACATAACTGAAATTCGCAGGACTCCGTGTGGCATCAAAGACAGGGGTTTGCATTCTGCAAAAGTTCCCGGCACATGAATCTGATCAAGTCCACAGGAAATGGTTTGATGTGTAGGGTTCAAGATACACTACACCACTGCTGAATCTAAACAGACGTTACAGTAGCTTAGCGATATGGAGAACAGCAAAGAGCTTTTAAACTGTGGAAGCTTTCGCACATGCACTTTCACACTCACGGACGATATTAAAGGGGAAGGTTTCATGGACAATGAGGCATGTATGTTTCTGAAGTTTCTGGAGGTCATACATGTCAGTCAGTAGCGCAGATGGGGATGGAGAGATACCACACTATCTGTGTGGTAACTAAAGGGTTAGGCTTAGTTAATTGTTGCTCTACTTGATAAAATAATATGACTTAGTCTTATTGATGCAGACACCCAGAAAGGGTTTACAAACAGCATTATATTCTTGAATAGTCTGAGAAAGCAAGACATGCCCACATGAAGCCAGTAAAACACTTCTCATGTCATGAAACCGCTAACCTTAACAAATTTCACCATCTTTGGTATGAATAAACTTCAACCATTTTTCGTAACCAAGGCATGATTAGAAAAGGGAAAAATGTGCACAAAGACATACAGCCTAAAACGCACTAATAAACCATGCTTACTGTGTAAAAATTAGTGCTGTCACGCAATAAACTTTTTTTAATCGCATTAATCACGCGAGTAGTTTTTTTTTTAAACGTGTGTTAATCGCGGTTTTAACGCACATTGTGATTTGTGTTGTGCATGCACGTCGACATCGTAGGACATTGAAAATGTTGATTCTGTTTATCACTGGTCTGAGACACGACTGCTGAATGCTGCCTCATTATTCACTTGACTTTACCTGATAAAAGAGAAATATTAAAGATAATTGACGTCTTTTCATTTTTTAAAACAAGAAATTGTTTTTGTCTTTCGTTCATCTGATATACTGATTAGAGTTGGAGTCGATGTCTTGTAGAACACAACCAATCAGCTGTCCGCTGTTGATGACGTTGCAGGGCGTTTCAAATAGAGCCGTTTTAGTGACAGAGTTCCCTATGAAGTGCCCTTGGGACTCTGTACCCTGTGGGGTGTGTAGGGAGCAGCGATACAGATTAGGGACACTTGCGATTGGAATGCATCCTAAACCGAGTAACGTAACGGTCAATTACGTGTTCACTGACGTCGCTGCTGGTTTGTGCAATTTAACAAATTTTTAATCTGTGTTAATTTTTATTGTGGCGTTAATTTTTTTAACCGCGATTAATTCTGTAACACATTAACGCGTTCGTTAACACGTTAATTTGACAGCACTGGTAAAAAGCGGATACTGTAGAGCAGGACCGGCATCTAGGTGTAGGGCATGCATGAACGAGAGAATTTAATTGGACAAACACAAGACTAGTACAGGATGAGTCATCAAAAAAAAAAAATCTGAATGTTTTCTTGGATGTGACAAAAGTGAAGGAGAATATCTCAGAAACCTGTTCTCTATCTTCATCTCTAAAATCTACTGGAGATCTCCAGAAGCTCAGTAATGTGTAGTAGGATTTGCAGTTTCTGAAAGAAGTATTAGTGATTTGGTGAAACCTGGTCTTCTGTGGATGTCAAGGAGGACCTTTTGTTATCCAAGCTCGAGAGGACCTTAATTAAGTAGGTCTGAAGCAGATGCGTTATTAAATATCTACGTTATTAAAAAGTGATGGGAAATGGGAATGGGAAACGTGCTTACTGGTTAGTGGGTGGTGCGGAGAGCGAAAACACAGCCTCCTCTTCCTCGTACTCCGCTCCGTCCTGCTGGTCGCTCTCGTCCACGCTGCCGTGCACACCGGAGCCGGGAAACAGCGGCGGAGGCGGAAGCGGTGGGAACCCTGAAGGCCCGTCCGGAGCCGCCGAGCTGGGCGATGTGCGGCTCTCGGGTCCCTCTGATCCCGGGGAACAGCAGCCTCCGCCTGGTCCTGAGCTTGACCCGGCTCGAGTGAGCTCTTCTCCGGGAACAGGGTAGATCATCGCGGTGCTGAGAGGGTCAGGGGACGGGGACGGGGCGGACGGCGGTCGGTAACTCGGCGCGGCGGCTTGGCACAGTTCACTCACGCGCACTCGAGTCGGTTTGGCATAAAACGGAAACTGGGTCGATTCGGGGCCTCGACCGTCCGATGCCACTGCGCTCCTGCCTTCGTTCCGCACTTCGGCGTCCATTAAAACGCGACCCAAAAGGAGAGCCCGCTCCTTCTTCTTCTTCTTCAAAAAAAATAAATAAATAAAAAATAAAAGCTCCAATAATCTTTCAAGCGTCACCCAAAAACTTTCTCGGTAAACACCGCACGCCTGCCGTTAGCTAGCTAGAGCTGGCTAGTCCACACACGATAGATAGCTAGCTAGCGAGCTAGCCAAAGCTAGCTGACGGTACACTGGATGAGTTATGTCTTCATTGTTTCCTGAGTTTCGAGTTCAGACCAGGAAAATGAGACGAATATGAAATAAGGTGAAATAAAAGCGCCAGAATAAAGAGAGTCGCTAATGAGTCCCGGTGTCGCCGCAGCGCTTCTCGTTAGCAGTCCACTTGACGGGGATGTGTGTGTTTTTATTGTGAGTGTGTGCGCCAGGATTTTTTTTTTTCCTTTTTTTTTGTGGGCTGTTATTTTGTTTCCAAAGAGTTCCAGAAAAGGCCCCGAGCTGTTACCGGACACGGTCCGCAGTTGCCTTCTAATAGCCGACACTCGTCCCCGTCTCCATGTCCGCTCGGTGACCGCGTTATCGCCGTTTCCTTCTGACAAACTTTCTCCTTTCTGTCGAGCTCCGCGCGCCGCTGGAACCTTCACCACAGCTGCTCCCAGTCCCACTCCTTTCCCTGCGCGTGCCCGTGCGCCCCGCGCGCAGACCAACTCAACAGAGCGCCGCGCGCATCGATGCGATCCGCTTTCCGTAGCGCTCCTCACTCACTGTACAACAAACGGCAGTAAACTAGTGCAGTCACGTGATTCGGGGTTTTTTTTTTTTTTTTTTCTTCCAGGACCACTGGAAATGTCGATGCCGTTTATCACTGGTCTATTTTAAGAGAAACGACTGTTGAATGTTGCCTCATTGTTCACTCGACTTTATTTGA